>CAESWR010000739.1:128160-140699 GCA_903171835.1 Mullus surmuletus | reverse complement strand
GTGACTAAAGTAATATGGACTGTCTCTAGATAGCTGCAATAAGTACGCAGTCCAGTTACACAGATGGAGTCCAGTTATAGAGTCAGATTTGTAGATATCTTGCTTTATAACTGCTAGTAGCAATTTGCTACAATCATAAAGGGATAGTTCATCCCAAAGCTAAGATTCTCCCCTCACCACCATGTTTTTTAGTTGTGGGTGATGACTCATTCCCTTTTGCTGAACCAGATATGGTTGCCAATTGAGTCCATGAAATTGGATTAGGCTTTTACACTTTTTATTACTGAAATCCCAAGTTTTTTGAGCTCAGAAATTTCACCCACTCTACCAATAGAATAGCGGTGAGTAGATAATGAGGTTCATTTTTGTATGACATGTCCCTTTCATTAAGAATAGCATGCATAGAGAATGCATACAGAATGCATATAGAATTGAGATACACATTAAATTTCCTTATAAGATTGTGCTGAATTGGATGACCTCTTAATTGTCCCAGGGCCAAGATCTTCAATACACTATCTCAAAATACATTACTCCTGTAGCTCCTGATTAGACCAAATCAGATGAACTGGTTTGAAAATGCAGGAAATGTTCCACATGTGAATCAGTTTTACATCTTAAGAAAAGTTAAACATTTTTAAGATACTCTTACAAAAATTGTCTCTTGAAGGCTTTATGGCATCTAATTTGTTTCTATAAAATTATGGTATATTTTATTGTAGTAGAATAATTATTAAACAAGGTCAGCATCTGTACATATCATTAAAATGTGTTGATTAAAGTTCCAAACTAGAAAATATGAGTCAGCATCAGCTATCTTTAAAGCATCCAATTATTGTAATTTGTGGGAAATCTTGGTTTCACTCACAGCCAGCATAAGAGTCATGTCATTTTCCAAAAAAAACACAAGTACTGGAGACAAAAGAATTCACAAAAGAACATTTTAAAAACACATTTTAATTGTTTGTATAATGAAAAAAACAGGAACTCCACAACTTGACAATGAAAAAGACATTGACAGAACGTTCCATTTGCCTCAGTTACTAATACTCATCACCTTCTTCCTCATCTTCAAAGCTGTCGGTCCCCACCTCTTCATAATCTTTTTCCAGGGCAGCCATGTCCTCTCTGGCCTCTGAGAACTCTGCCTCCTCCATTCCCTCTCCAACGTACCAGTGCACAAAGGCCCTCTTCGAGTACATAAGGTCAAACTTGCTGTCAAGCCGACCCCAGGCATCTGCGATGGCCGTGGTGTTGCTCAGCATGCATACAGCCCTCTGCACCTTGGCCAGGTCTCCCCCAGGAACCACAGTCGGGGCCTGGTAGTTTATTCCCACCTTGAAGCCTGTGGGACACCAGTCCACAAACTGGATGGAGCGCTTGGTTTTGATCGTAGCAATGGCCGAGTTGACGTCTTTGGGTACGATATCGCCACGATACAGGAGGCAGCAGGCCATGTACTTGCCTTGACGGGGGTCACATTTCACCATCTGATTGGCCGGCTCAAAGCAGGCACTGGTGATCTCTGCCACTGATAGTTGCTCATGATAGGCCTTCTCTGCTGAGATAACTGGAGCGTAAGTTGCCATAGGAAAGTGTATACGCGGGTAGGGCACCAAGTTGGTCTGGAACTCTGTCAGGTCCACATTCAAGGCTCCGTCAAAGCGCAGAGAGGCAGTAATGCAAGAGACAATCTGACCAATCAGCCTGTTCAGATTGGTATAAGTGGGACGCTCAATGTCCAGGTTCCTGCAGCAGATGTCATAGATGGCTTCATTGTCCACCATGAAAGCACAGTCGGAGTATTCCAGAGTGGTGTGGGTGGTCAGAATAGAGTTATAGGGCTCCACTATGGCCGTAGCAACCTGGGGGGCCGGATAAATTGCAAACTCTAGCTTGGACTTCTTTCCATAGTCGACAGAGAGACGCTCCATCAACAGGGAAGTGAAGCCCGAGCCAGTTCCTCCTCCAAAAGAGTGGAAGATGAGGAAACCTTGGAGCCCCATGCACTGGTCAGTCTGAACAACACAACATTACATTTTGCATCATCGCTCTACAAATGTAATCATTTTTACTGTGACTATCCAATAAGCTTCGAGAATGTCAGCCCACCTGTTTACGAATGCGGTCAAGAACCAAGTCAATGATCTCCTTGCCAATAGTGTAGTGACCACGGGCGTAATTGTTGGCTGCATCCTCCTTTCCACTGATCAGCTGCTCAGGGTGGAAGAGTTGCCGATAGGTTCCAGTTCGCACTTCATCTGAGAATAAATGGGAGAGCTCACTACAGTTGTGCTCCATGTCCCATCATGGTGGAGCAGTTTGGACTATGTTTCATTGTGAACTCACCAATGACTGTTGGCTCCAAGTCCACAAAGACCGTTCTGGGAACATGTTTGCCAGCTCCAGTCTCACTGAAAAATGTAGTGAACGAGTCATCTCCACTTCCGATGGTTTTGTCACTGGGCATCTGACCATCTGGTTGGATGCCATGCTCAAGGCAGTACAGCTCCCAGCATGCATTTCCCATCTGGGCCCCGGCTTGGCCAATGTGGATGGAAATACATTCACGCTGTCGAGAAATGCAAACAATGGTACTAATATCTATACCCGAGGAGCGCTAGGTCTTAAAAACTTGAGGCACACCAGGTCTTAAAGGGATAAGAGCTGTGGGCCATGGACCATCCAAGTAAATTATCATATTTCTCTTGAGTATCAGCTGTGAATAAAAATTGTACTTGGAAATAGCTCAATCTTTAGAAGAACTCATTTTGTCTTCTTGTGATACATAGTCAAGATATTTATAACTCGGGAATGGTATTCAAAAGGGCCATACCATATTGTTCTCCTTCCGTTTGATTTAAGCACGCAATTTGTCCCACTGCTCTAAAATAGCTCAGAACGTATATTTCCTTGCAGAATTATAGTGTTGACCTTCTGTATGTGTCCCTTCAAATATTGAATCTCGTCTGATGCCTTTAACATCAAACCTTATCTAGTCTCACAATATTTTGTAGAAACCCTCATCGAAGGTTAGCACACAGTACAGAAGATGCTATTCTCCCAGCCTAGCATCTGTTCCTAGATGGGTACCTATCATCTGTTGCTAGGTGGGTACCTAGCAACAGATTCTAGGCCTATAGCAATCGAGCACAGCAAGCCATGTGCTATTTTCACAGTGTAGCATCTGTTGCTAGGCACCAAATACATCAAACATCCAGTATCTTTTACAAAATGATTTAAAAAAAGAAAAAAAACAAATCATTCGATGGACTTCAAACCTCCCACTGTGCTAACCCTGTCGTCTTTGGAGACTAATTTTGGCACACAAGTTGTCATGCAGCTTTAAGAAAACCTGGACAAATAATTGTCATTTCCTTAATGGTTTTTATTGCAGTTTTATTTTTGAATCTTGATATACAATATTGCTGCGCACTGTTTGCCCTGCAAAGCACAGAAGACACAATCATTCATCATACATCGTGCCTGCTGTCAAGGCATAGACTGAGGCCATTTTAGTATATAGTATACTTTGAACTTACTATAAGTCCAATTGCTGCAAGCAATGATCCTATGGTATGATCACTCTTTATTATAATAATTGCTATTGAACACATTATTGTTGCACCCATTCTTTTATTTTTCAGTAATGTTTTTACTTTCTGATAAGTTTTTGATGAGCCAACTGCACAGTTGCAGCCAAGAACATGTCTCCAAAGCTGAACCGTTAAACATTGTTCGGGAATTTTTTTTCATCTCTGCAGATGCTCACATATGCAATAGTTTTAGATATCTATTTTATTTTGAATGTTTTAAAATGAATGGTGTCCGATGGCAGAGCAAACGCAGCACATCAAAGCCATTAGATATTTTCCTAGCCTAGAAACGGTTGCTAGATGCCCACCTGTGGTGATCCTTGTAGCCAAGCAACTGTTACAAGGCAGTAGTCTCATCAAAATGTATTTTAACCAAAATTGTAATAGATTTATTGATTTTATACTTACAGCACCATTCAATCAGCAATATGATGTACACAAACGTTTGTATGTTGGTAGGATTTTTTGTCATCAGAAGACATCACATCACTCAGATTTGAAAACAAAAAGGTGAAGTCATTGAGTGTCACCCATTGTTTTATAAAGTTACTGTTAAACAGTTTGAGGTTAAGTGATATTTCTTCAGAAATACATATCTTATTCAAGTTATTCCGTATTCTTTGTGTAGGTCCTTCCACACCTTTACCTTACTTTTCCATGCTCATACATTTAGCCTTCGTAAACATCTGTCCAGGGAGGTTATTGCATCCCTGCATATGTGTCCAATACAATAAATGTAAGTGCACGTTTTAGGAAATGTAAAAATGTGAACATTTGTGGGAGCAGGATGACTGTAAAATATAAGATTACATACTCAGTGTTTTTGTGTCACTAGTGACTTTAATTTCTTTAATAAGATAATATTCATCCTATTAAACAACAATGCATTGAAATAGTAATAGAATACAATAAGTCAATATGTACTTCGTAAAAGCCATGGTGTGATGTATTTGTATTTGTTCATTTACTATCCAATCTGTTGATATGTTGAAATACGACTTTTTAGCTGTCAAATTGCCACCAAAGTATCATGAACTGGATGATAGGTGTATTGCCAGCCCCACTATCTCTACATTAAAATCCACAATTATCTTTCTTCCCTTGGAACTCATGAATACATTATTTATACTGACACTCATGGTTGGCAGCCCCCTTCCTCAACCGATTAAGTCAACCCCAAGAAAAATGGATGGTCTCAATATGCTTCCAAAATCCTTCCATACATTGATTTGACTTTATTTAATTCAACTTTCAGTCAAGGTGTCTTGTTTTGAGTCTACACATGGGGGGGAATATCATGTTGAGTATAGAATTGAAACTTTGAATGTGCAGCTCCTAACCCGGGACATGATATAATACTGCACTGAGTCCTTCAGCAGTTTCATGGATCCTGTGTCACTTATAATTTAAAAATCTGTGATTCCATTTAGCAGAAAATCACAACCAGCACCACTATGTCATTGATGATTCATTGGTGATTCATGAAATCAAGTAAACACTAGACAAAACATGACTTAGCTCGTTTTATTCATTTACTTCAATAACAAAACTGGATCTGCACAATTTGAAAGCAAAAAAGTTCCCAACAATATTGACAATATTGAGTTTGAACTGAAACCAAGCACGTGAGAGTATTTGGTTGTCTCAGCAACTAATACTCTTCACCCTCACCTTCTTCCTCATCTTCAAAGCTGTCGGTGCCCACCTCTTCATAATCTTTTTCCAGGGCAGCCATGTCCTCTCTGGCCTCTGAGAACTCTGCCTCCTCCATTCCCTCTCCAACGTACCAGTGCACAAAGGCCCTCTTGGAGTACATGAGGTCAAACTTGCTGTCAAGTCGACCCCAGGCGTCTGCGATGGCCGTGGTGTTGCTCAGCATGCATACAGCCCTCTGCACCTTGGCCAGGTCTCCTCCGGGAACCACAGTCGGGGCCTGGTAGTTTATTCCCACCTTGAAGCCTGTGGGACACCAGTCCACAAACTGGATGGAGCGCTTGGTTTTGATCGTAGCAATGGCAGAGTTGACATCTTTGGGTACGATATCGCCACGATACAGGAGGCAGCAGGCCATGTACTTGCCGTTACGGGGGTCACATTTCACCATCTGATTGGCCGGCTCAAAGCAGGCACTGGTGATCTCTGCCACTGATAGTTGCTCATGATAGGCCTTCTCTGCTGAGATAACTGGAGCGTAAGTTGCCATAGGAAAGTGTATACGTGGGTAGGGCACCAAGTTGGTCTGGAACTCTGTCAGGTCCACATTCAAGGCTCCGTCAAAGCGCAGAGAGGCAGTAATGCAAGAGACAATCTGTCCAATCAGCCTGTTCAGATTGGTATAAGTGGGACGCTCAATGTCCAGGTTCCTGCAGCAGATGTCATAGATGGCTTCATTGTCCACCATGAAAGCACAGTCGGAGTACTCCAGAGTGGTGTGGGTGGTCAGAATGGAGTTATAGGGCTCCACTATGGCCGTAGCAACCTGGGGGGCCGGATAAATTGCAAACTCTAGCTTGGACTTCTTTCCATAATCGATAGAGAGACGCTCCATCAACAGGGAAGTGAAGCCCGAGCCAGTTCCTCCACCAAAAGAGTGGAAGATAAAGAAACCTTGGAGCCCTGTGCACTGGTCAGCCTGAACAACAGAACATCATATTTTGCATCATCCCACTTCATTGTGACTATCCAATAACCTTGGAGAATTTTAGCCCACCTGTTTACGAATGCGGTCAAGAACCAAGTCAATGATCTCCTTGCCAATAGTGTAGTGACCACGGGCGTAATTATTGGCTGCATCCTCCTTTCCACTGATCAGCTGCTCGGGGTGGAAGAGTTGCCGATAGATTCCAGTTCGCACTTCATCTGAGAATAAATGGGAGAGCTCCGTGTCCCATCAAGGCGGAATAACTTTTGGCTTATTCATGTTTTTCCACTCGTACTCTGTCACAGTCATGGATGGGTCTCAATAAGCAGCATACAGCATCTTTTAGCAAATTATTCCTGAAGCTTTCAAATTAATCTTGGCTTCAACTGGTTGCATAGAAATGGAGGCCAGTTAAATCTGTTTTAAACTACAGTCAGCTGATCTCACCAATGACTGTTGGCTCCAAGTCCACAAAGACCGTTCTGGGAACATGTTTGCCAGCTCCAGTCTCACTGAAAAATGTAGAGAAGGAGTCGTCTCCACTTCCGATGGTTTTGTCACTGGGCATCTGACCATCTGGTTGGATGCCATGCTCAAGGCAGTACAGCTCCCAGCATGCATTGCCCATCTGGGTACCAGCTTGGCCGATGTGGACAGAAATACATTCACGCTGCAGAGAAATCGAAAAATCTATTACCTTGAGTTTAAAGACCTGTCAGTCTGATTGTTAATGGTTTGTTCCTACACAATAGATATAATTATTGTTTGCCTGCTGAGTGATAACACAATATATAATTTTATTTGTGAGGACCCCATTCACATTATATAGATATGAAGAGTGAATAATGCAAAATATCAATAATACGTAAAAGGGCTGTACCATATTTTCCTTTTTCTGTCAAAAATGTATACCTATTCTTGCTTCTTTGAAATACAGTAACAGAAAAGCCAGTTTTGTTGTAGATTTCTTCCAGCATCCCTTCAGATGTTTCTGCTAACCTGGTGGCTTTAACGTCATGGCAACATGATGTAGCCTTGTAACAGTTGCTAGGTACCCACCTAGTAGGATGGGGCTCAACAAGCCACCTGCTATTCTCCTGTCCTGGCAACCGTTACTATGGACAAAACACATCAAACCCTACCCTTTGGTAAATATGACAACTAGTTATTTGAACAACTAAAATATGATACTGTGTTGTCATCTATTCTTTGCTTTGACTAAACAAGGCAAAATATGTAATTACCTCGGGTTTTCAGCTTAGCTGATTGTGATTTTTGTTGCCATAGTTTCTTGAATTGCTAAACACAACTGGACTGTCTGCTGTGCAAAACAAATGGACACATTCGTTACACAGCATGTGTTTTAACTTTGTTAATTTAGAAATTAATCATTTATAATGAATTCATGCACGTTTTGATCCATAAATGAAGTGGTTCAAAACGTGGAGCTTGGTCAGGAATGGTGTGTCATGTCCTTTTTAATTCAAGAAAGAAAAAGCAGTCAAGAAACTTTAGGCCATCGGGGTTCCGGGTCCTCACATTGGGTGATCAGATATGTTTGCTGCTTGGCAACACTCTCCAGGCAAGGAGCAAATAAGGTAGAGTTTCTTTCAGTGGTATGAAGTAACTCCTTTTGAATATTCCTGCACTCAAACCAACCAGCAGGCACTTTCAATTTCTTTTGAGACAGTTAGCTTCATGTGTAGCTTGATATCTTCATCGTCATTTCCCCAAACAATTACTGAGAACTTAGAGCAAATCTTATTGGTTTGTGGTATAATATGCACACATACCGTAAGGTCAATTGTTTACGTTGTAAAGACTGCAAACAGAAATAATATCTACTACTTGCAAACATTTGCATGTATTGTCTTCAGTATTTGTGCCTTTATCTGTGCAAGGCTGAGCTTCAAAGAGCCTCTGAATCACAGCTTATTTTAATTATACGTTATAATCATGATCATTAGCTCACCCGCATGATCTGAAAATGAGTCACTCCCAGTGTGTTTATCAGGGAATATCATTCAGCGTGTTTGATGGTAGATAAATTCCATGAACTTTACATAATGTAATGCTAATTTTTTCTATTTTGTCGGCAAATGATGTTTGCACCCATGTCTGGATTGTTATACAACAGCAGAGTGGGCCTGGGCTTCCCGGTGTGACTTTCCGGCTGTCAAAGCGGTGCACAATCAGAGGCACAGCGAGGCAACGTGGGGCAGCTGAGGATGTTTATCTTGTTTTGGTCATTTCTTGTGAAGATTCTAAATTTAAGCCACAGTGAAACCCCCGGGTGGTCCCAGATATTGTACTGACCTCTCACTCCGTTTCTTTGAAATGATCCAAGGGCATTTCTCAGAAGCTTATTATGGCTTACAAATAAAGGAAGAATAAAAACAAACACACATCATTTACAGAAAAGAAAATGATCAGCACATTTTTAAAACATTGAAATAAACCTTCTTCCCAGAAATGTTTACAGGTGTCTGTACTGTAATTTTAATTAGGCAGTTTGAAGTGTCTGTATTTTAGTTTCAAGGTTTTTATGAAAAACAGAGGAGTTCTGAGAAATTACAGTGTTCTTTTTTCTTCCCATCCATGCTGTGCTTACCGCCTTTCTCCTCACACCTTCAAACAGTGGTGTGTCGGCCTTGTTTGCTATTGTGTCCTCATCCTTCTCTTCATTGTTACATGTGCGTTTTTTGTTTTTTTTGTGGGGGGTTTTCAAGCAGCACAGTCTGAAACACATCAAAATCATAATTAATCTAATGTACCCCAGTGAGGAGACACACGCTATCTGCTGTTATTCCCACCTCGCTTTCCAAAGAACCCAGTGTTTTACGGGGCTCTAGGCTCTATTTTTGTCATCTGGAACCAAATTAAATGATGTAAGACGATCTTGAGACTTTAGTCATGGTTATTTTGGTGTGGGCCGTGCCAAAAAGGGCCAAAACAAGCTGATACTAATTATCAAAGCAGACTAAAAATAGAGAGTTTTGTTCCGCCAGAGGGAGAGTGTTGACCGTTAGTGTTGACATGAAACACCATTGTTTCCGTACAGCCCAAATTTTGCTCCATTCTTCTCCCAGCATTCCTTGATATTCCAGATGTTCCCAGCGTCTTGCATTTGCATTTCTTGGCAGCAGAGGTAACAGTTTTTCCCCAAAAAGTTGCACAGTGTTGATTAAATCTCTGTCATGGCCCTGAAAAAATGAGAAACGGCCACAACATATCCGATCGTAAAACTTGCCTTTTCTAAGTTTCAAACACCAGGAATCACCACAGACTTCTGGCTTGTAAGTGTGACATTTATGTAAGGCTGCGTTTCATCACCAACCATTCGTCTGTCTCTCTCGGTCATCGATCTACTTTTCAAACGGAGAACTCGCTCACACTTTTGTGTTGTGTAAGTGTGTCAGCGGCGGAGTGAGATCCAACTCGACAGCCGTTCCCTGTGACCTCCAAGAGACAGCGGTTCAATAAAGAAGAAACAGCGTTATGCAAAGTGAGAAGTGTGAGAGAACAAACGTCGGCTTTTCATAATGCAAGCGTGCGGGCGAGAGACACCGCCTTGGCCGTGACAAAGGTGAGTATTTAGGTCATCATCTTAATCAATCACTGGGTGGCTGGCAATGTGAATTATATGCGTTAGATAATTGAGACCTATTTTCTGATTGTTCATGTAAGCCCTTGAACTAGATTGATGGAGAAATCCATTTCCATTAGAGATGCCACCGATATTTCTAAACCTGTTGAACCGCAGTGTTGCGTACGACTGAGTCAGATTAACATTAGCACATCAGGCTGTGGAAAATGAAAGTTGTACCAGCACGTTGAGCGTTTCTCTGCAAACTGTTCGCAAGTCAACAGTCATCTCAAGAAACACTGTCAGTGTTTCAGTGATAAAGGCCAAATGAATCACTGCGCAAACACGTAGTTCCTATATTGTCCTGGGACAGCGCAGCGGTGCAGATGCATCCTCTTATCTTCGCGGCGTGAGTCAGCGTGATTGCGGCGTCCACTTCCACTTAGCGCTCGTCACCCTCCCACAGTCTCAGTCACTGGCGGCCACGAGGATGAGTAGGCATCGGGACTCAAGAGGAAGCTTTCAAACGCATACTGCATATCTGGACGCCTGCAAGCATAAACATGGGTACATTTATACATCTCTGATGAAAAATAGACTTTAGCGCCCTCTCTTGACTATGTCCATGTGACAGTTGGTGCTGATGGGAAAGGGACATTTTTTAATTTATCACTTTTTGTTTGCAAAAAGATTTGGATTCTTGTGTTTTCATAAGAGGGAACGCACTCACTCACTCTGAGACGTCATGAAGAGATATAATGGGTAAATGACAAACATGATCCAGAGGATATAAGAGTGAATGCCCTCTCAGTATTGAAACTACATAATCCTCCTTTATTTAGTTCCTGGAACTTGAATTTTTCCACCAAATCAGCTTACGACTTTAATCACTGAGTCATAACCAGTAACCATGACTTGTGTCTTGGTGAGTTGGTCAAGCAGACAAACTCCACTCAGACTTTCCGTTGTTTTTTAGATGTCCCTGTCACTTTTGCTGAGGTTGTATTTACCCACCTGCCCCCTGTGAGAATTACCAGTAGGACAACAGAGGGGGGCACCTGGGGGAGGGGGAGACAGGAAGAGAAAAGCTGTTGATTCAGAGGCAAGGACATACCTCAGACCAGAGGCTCAGATCACTTGACTTGGAACGGTGAGGGTCTGGTCAATTGTTATGATGAGCTGCCATCTGGTGGTGACACATGGACATGTTTTATAAATATGTTTTTCAGATATATGCTTTGTTTTTCTTCTGAGTGGATGCTGGCAGCCTGTTGCTTTTGTTTTGACTTGTACACTCCATATTGTTAAACTAGAAAACTTCTAAACCAAAGTAATCACTTTTACTGATTTGATTATTCAATTCAATTCAAATCAAGTTGACGTGTTTGACCACCAGGGAGTGTTTCATTTCAGAGCATCAGTGGTGCACACACACAACACAAACACACAATTACAGCAGCTTTAATGGTCTGGATCTGTCGGTATTAGTTAAGTGGTGTGAGTATTGTTTTGGTGTGAGTGTTTTGTGTATGTGGAAAACTCATGTAAATTCATGTAAAATGTCAACCCAGTGGACCAGACTGATAAAATAATAAGCATGAAATCATATGACGACTAAATTAATGCAGAAGCTTGAATGGAAGTCATTCATATATGAAGGGTTTCCTGCTATTTGCATCAAAACAACATAAGAAAACTAAGATGGAAACCATTAAGATTGTAATGTGCACGAAACTCTAGTGTTAAACAATGGCTCAGGGTGTGCCATTATCCGTTTGATTTTCTCTATTTTATATCTCCTACCATACTCCAATCTGCTTCTTTTGACTCTCTGTGCTTTGGGGAGGGAAAAAAGTTAGATTGTTGATCCAAATGACAGTTTCAGACATAAACAAGGAGAAACAAAGGGTCGCCCAGTGAAGTGAAGCTGTGAATAATCCACATCGCTGAGGGGAAAAAAGAAAAGAAGGAAAAAAAAAACACCGCAACGTGGTTCTGATATATTTTATTGAGGAACCTGCCCTCTTTCTTCTTTGTTTCTGCCTTGCAATGCCCTTTCTCTGCCCTGCATCCCTGTCGAGGGTGGAGGCGCGCGGCACCAGCCGGGCATGACGTCAGGTTTGATCGCTTTTCGTGAGAGTATCGAATACAGGCCTGCGAGTAACAAGCCCCGCTGGACCAGTAACCTTTTGAAACTCACACCTGCATCGGCGGGCCTTCCCGCTGCTCTGTAATGTAAAAAGCTGGCTGCTATTCACATTCATCACACCGTCCAGATGTGTTTTCATAAGGAGCACTCTTAACTTTGGAGCGGGGACGCCTTACGAGGACAAGCGGGTTTATGTGAGCAGGTCACCGCAGCCAGCGCAGGCTCCCGACAAAGAAATCACACCGTGTAATTAAGCCACAGACTGACATCTCAATTCGGGAATCGAGCCCACCTCCCCCCCACACACACACACACACAAACACAGAAATGTGAACAGAATGCTCAGAGACCATCCGAAGCAAATTGACACGTACTTTTTCTCCTCAGAGAAGGTCACGACAGCTCTGAGGCTTTAATGACGTGTTAAAAAAGCGGCGCTGTGGCAAAATCATTAGCCAAAACACATCGTTCCTGGCCTCAGCTTTGGTGTCGCTGCACCTTTCGGAGCCAGTGAAAGGCGGGCGCACGTGACACCCCGCGCACCCCCCCCCCCCCCCCCCCCCCCCC
>CAESWR010000739.1:95859-116213 GCA_903171835.1 Mullus surmuletus | reverse complement strand
TTTTCCTCCTTGCACCTCACTGATCTGATATTTCCATTAATGGATTGTACTGCTTCAATTTCGCTATGCCTTTTGTTTGAAAAGCAAGCCCAGAATTTTAACATTTACTTCTGTGCCGGAAATGAGTCAAGTATGTAATTACTGTGCGTAAAGTGCGTCATTATGATTTCAAGTTACTTAGACGCTTACACGTGTTTTATTAGCAAATAATCGAATACAAGAATTAGTATCCTTCCACCATTGATGTTAAAAACCCCCATTAAAGGATGTATACAGTTAATTTCATGTGGCGTTGTGTCTCCACAACCATGTTGTGGGTTTATTTTTCTTTATGTAACACAATAATTTCCTGTGCCACAAACAAATCCAACATGGGGTAACATTTTTTGTATGTGACGCAAACAGATCCAACATATCCATTTTGCATCAATGAGCGCAAAAATGTAATTTTAAACGAGTAATCTCTATAACAACTTATATTACTATTTAAACTAGTATCTTTTGGCGAGACCTCACTGTCTACACCAGTGTTTTTCAACCTTTTCTGAGCCAAGGTACATTATTTTCATTGGAAAAAAATCACACCACCAGCCGAAAATGTTAAAAAATGAAACTCTGTAGCCTTTATTAACAATATAAAGTCTGTTCTGTGCAGTGACTAGACAGCACAGACACTCCACAACGGCACATTATTTGCAGGTAATAACTTATTTGTATAAAAAGAATGTTTTTTGGTTGAAAAACACTGGTATAGATTCCACCCCATAGACATAGACGGCATAGATTACGCCTGACCATTGTTACAACTACGCATACAACCACAGTAGCAAGTATGTGCAGTATCTATGTGCATATTTCTATGCGCGCGGCGGGCTGCCTATGGAAAATATGAATGGATAGCTTTCTATTTTGGGATCCCTCTTCCCATTGGCTGCGTGACTCGGAATGTACCATCTTTTATTATTGTCGAAACGTCCCGTTTTCGAATTGGAGCAAATCAATCGAAAAGATAGTTATTACTCACCTTTGGAAAAAGGTGCGTGAACACGTCTAAATAATTAGATTTACTCCCGGTTTATATCGGAGAAAAAAAGGTGTTTTTGTCCGTGTGAGATGGTTCGTCCCGCGTCACTGTGCGAGCAGGAGAGGGAGGGTCATCATGGCGTCCGAGCAGGTCCGTTATCTCCACTATTTATGTTATTCTTCTATTGTACCGTTATACGCGGCAGTGTCAATGTGTCGGTGTGTTATTTAGCGGTGAGTGACTCGCTGTGTGAAGCCCCCCCCTCACATCCGGGCCTCTGAGCGACCTCACAGTCATGTCAGTGTGATAAACACTGGCCTTCTCCGTTATTAACGTCCTATGGAAAGCAGATTTATCATTTAATTGACCGCAGTGTTGTGTAGCTCCCATAGGAAGCACATACTCTGCGCCTTCATGCGCTGGTTTAAGCTTATTTTCCATTTTGTGGCAAAAACAAGTGCGGTTTATTTATAGTTTCGGCCACAGACAGGCAGTCGCTGGGCTTTTAACAGCTGCATTCCAGCGCAGAGCAGCGCAGATTTTCAAAATAAAGCTGAGGTAAATACTAAAGAATGCCCAAGAACAGTATAGTTAAGGAGATGTGTATATATAGTATTTGATTTGGGAGTGATTGAATTATTATGGAGGTAAAATCAGATTTCCACATAGAGGATGGCAAATCTCTACTTTAAAAGGTGCATGTGAATTTAGGGTCAATCAAACATTTATATTAATTGTTAATTTCTAACCCTTGATAAATACAGTTTATGAGTTAAAAATGCCAGAAAATAGTGAACAAATTGGATTTTGCCAATGTTCCAAAAGCCATAGACCATGAGAGCTGTGCTGTGGACAGTTATCTCATATTATTTTGGTCTGACAGTTCGTGTGTTCCATTGAGAGAATGAGAAGTATAGAAATTGTGTTTTACATTGCAGGAGAGCTCCAACGGGCCGGTTAAAAAGTCAATGCGGGAAAAAGCCATCGAAAGACGCACCATCAACAAGGAACACAACAGCAACTTCAAAGCTGGGTACGTACCCATAGAAGAGGAGCGTCTCCATAAAACAGGGCTGAGGGGACGCAAGGGAAACATCGCCGTCTGCGTCATCATCCTCCTCTTCCTCCTCGCCTTAATTAACCTCATTGTGAGTACGGAATCCGATTCATCTTGACAAATACACAAGTCAGTGTGCTGTTTGAAGAGCCGGAATCATTCCATCCTCAGATCACACTTGTAATATGGACGGTGATCCGCATCGGTCCGAATGGCTGCGACAGTATGGAGTTCCATGAGAGTGGCTTGCTGCGCTTCAAGCAGAAGGCAGACATGGGCATCGTTCACCCACTGCACAAGAGCACAGTAGGGGGGCGCAAGGATCAGGACCTGGTCCTTGTTGGCAACAATAACCCGGTGAGAACCTCACAGGCACTCAGTACTTTAAAAATGTGGAAAAATACCAATTGTATGGATAACTGATGGTCTTAAAACTCCCTCCTTTTGAATAATGTGCCGTTTCAGGTTGTATTCCAGCAAGGCAACACTAAGCTGAGTGTAGAGAAGGACAAGACCTCAGTTGTCAGTGACACTGGCATATCCTTCACCGACCCTCGCACTCAGACTACGTTCTTCAGCACCGACTACGAGAACCACGAGTTCCACCTGCCCAAGGGAGTCAAAGTCCTCAGTGTGAAAAAGGCTTCGACAGAAAGGGTGAGTGTACATCCAATGAAGTTCAGAATTAATAAAACAATGGCCTACTACTGAAATGACATCTGTTATTTTCCTCTGTGCATGATTAGCCCATCAAGATAGATAGAGATCAAAACTGATGGAGACTGCAACGTATAGATACATCTACAGGCTTTCAGGAGAAAACTCCACGAATGATAAACACCAACATAATCATCCTTTTTGGCAGGCACAGCACATGGTTTTTCTCATTTAAGATGACTCAAAAGATTGAAAAGATGTCAGTTATGTGGAAAAAGTGAATCTGATGTTTTCTCTCTGACCGTTAGATTACCAGCAGTGCGGCATCTGACCTGAACATCAAGGGGGACAGCAAGGCCATCATTCGTGGGAACGAGGGGGTCAACATCATGGGTCGGACTGTGGAGTTCAAAATGGGCGGCGGCATCGAGCTCAGGGCTGTAAGTAGGAGTTTTTGTGTTTGTAAATGCGCTCCGTTGCACAAAAGAATAGATACACGGTGTCTCTCTTTGCAGGAGAACAGCATCGTGCTCAATGGATCGGTCATGTTCAACGCCACCCGCATCCCGAACTCCGCCGGAGACGTGTACTTTGACGAGGGTCTGGAGCGGTACAAGCTGTGCATGTGTGCAGACGGGACTCTGTTCCGTGTGCAGGTGAAGTATCCCAACATGGGCTGCCAGACGTCGGAAAACCCGTGTCGGAAAGCGCACTAAGAAACCGGACTGGAACCTGCTGAATCCCATTACAACCCATCAGCACTGAAGTGATGCAAACCACTCCGAGATGTGCTTAATTTCATACGGTTATTTGCAAAGTACAGGACATTGTTCACGGCTTGCACGTTAGTACCTTTACAGATTTTGTTTTCTTTGCCAAAAAGGACTTTGTGTTTTAAGATCTTCGCCAGTTGGCCAAAGACAGCCACATACCCATAACTGCTGAGTTTGTCTATGATTTGCCAACTCAAGTCACACCATAATCAGTATTTAACACTGCTGTGTGTAACATTTTGTGGACTGACCTCTCCATTGGTGGTGTTTAGATACTACAAGTTTCATTTTGTTGCCTTATACCGCCCAGTATTATTCAAACAAACCTTGTTTAGTGGTTGTTTATGATTTTATTTGCTTTTCACTGGCAGCTGTGTGTGATATTTTCCTAATTATATTTACTGGCAAGTGTGAGAGGTTATATGATCATTGATGTACGTAATACTTGCTGGTAAAATGCAGAGAATCTATAAGACTTAAAGCTGTCCAGACATATGGAAGCCGAGTATGTGTCTTTCAGCAAATGCTGGGCAGTCAATCATGCACGTGCCAATGGATTTACAAGGGATGATATATAACAAATGTAATATTCTAATTTTGTTGCAAAGGCTTTTTTTTAAACAGTGTACAGCATAGTAAAATATTAGATGAACAGAATGAGAGTGGGTACACTAATTTAAGATACAGATTAATGCAAGTTTTTCACAAACGTCAGGAAACTTTAAATTAACTGGTACTTTGATGGACGCTTTCACTGAACTGGTTTGAATGTTGTGCAATATAATATGAAAGTTTAGTTTTATTTTGGATTGTCCCGTCCATCTGTTTTTATAACAGCTCTGATGTCGATAAGTGTCATGAAGACTTGATGCCTGTTTTTAAGTGTTTTTGATCGATTTGAGGGAAAAACACGTAATATAATGGCTTTATTTGAAAATGTGTCTGACATTTCACTGCACTTGTTTGTTTCAATAAAGAAACAAGTTGAAAATGCTGCTGCTGCTGTGCGAAACCTCTTATCATTTGCAGTGAGTAATTGTCCCATGAGTTCACATGGTCATTTTAAAATCATAAAAAATTGAGTGCACCTTGTTATGGTGTTTATGATCTAATAGAATGTGCACAGTGGGTTTGGCTGTCTGTTGTAACCTCTCGGCTCATGGTTATCTATATGCATAAAGAGGGAAACAATCATAGTAAGATATTAACCAGGTGGGTAAATGATTGAATGAATCACGGAGTGGTGTTTTTTGGGCAGGTGTATGTTAAGCAAGACGCAGCAAAATACACCTCAGACTTTGATCAGAAGCTGTCAGTGGTAAGAGCCCGGAGGCTCTCTGGGTGTGAAAACAGTCACTAGATTTCCTGTCAGATTGGCAAACAGAGGATACACAGGTCAGTGTGTTACCTTATATATTTACACTTTCCTAGAATGTTCATTGTTTGAAGTTTTTCCTCTTTGAATCGTGATGTAGGAAACTTCAGGACTGGTCATGATGGGGACGGTCCGGCGGTCTCTCCTGGCTGCCGTGCTTCTCCTCGCCTCCTCCGGGCTTCAAAGCTCCTCTGCCCTGCCAGCCTGTCCGCACTCCTGCACCTGCCCGAGTGCAGCTCTGGTGAACTGCTCCTCCTCTGGCCTTTCTATTGCGCCGCAACACATCCAGGATTCTGTCACCGAGCTGGACTTGTCTCACAACCTCCTCAGCGCCGTGACTCTCCATCAACCCCATCGTGGCCTTAGGGGTCTTTGGCTGAGCAACAACAGCATTCCGCGCTTGTCTCTGTGCATAGGAGGGAGCCTTGGACGCCGACATGTCAGAGGAGGACACGGCTTAAGACCTTGGAGTGGACATGGATGCATTTCTTGGGCCCCCACCCTGCAGCTGCTATCTGTTCAGAGGAATCAGCTGGTGCAACTCCCAGAGGGTGAGTCAGTGTAATATAGTCACACACCCACGCTTAAAAGACCGTCAGACAACAGCATATTAACCTAGCTGCACCACATAAATTGTGAATATTTAATCAAAGCTGTATCATGCCAACGGCTTCTTGCTCCCTCCTGTGTACTTTGGTATTGTAATAACATCACATGCTCTTATCAACCTGCATATTTTACTCTCTGATCAGCTGTTACATTCAGTTTCCATTTTTAGTTCCACTAGTCATGACTTATGGACATGAAACTATCACCAGATCAATCTTGGACTCTCTTTAGCTATCAATCTTGGAACTATTCAGATAAAATCCATAATACTTAATATGACAATAGTGTACTGTTGAGTAGGAGTAGCACTCCTCTCCAGCACCTTGTCAGCATTCAATTTACCTGCTTCCGTCTGGTAGTGGGGCTTAACCTAGGAAATAAGCTCAGTGAAAAGCTCAGAGGGAGCTATAAGTAGAGAAAGTGCTCAGCATAGGCTTCTGAGGCACGAACGTGGGCTTAAATTCTAGGAATACTGTGTATGTGACACCATGCACGAGTAAGACTGCTTCCTATCTGAACCACACATCTCTTTTCAGGGTAAATGCCCTGTTATAATAACATTAGTGCCACACTGGTAACCCAGGCAGCTTCGAATGAACACTAAAAATACTGAAACAAACCAGTTAGTAGAAATGATAATGACACTGTTATGAATAAACTCCTGTTAGTTGCCATTCCCCCTTGTATAAAAATTGCAAGACTAAATTATGTTAAAAATCAATTAAAAGTAAACAGAAACATCAAAGAATGAAACTCTGAATACCCCCTCCTCACATCACCTGTACAGGTATTTAAAATTCCTATCTGAAACATGTGATAACAGTGAAGTGTAATGATTTATTGGCCGCACCCAACATGTTGTAAAGCTTAATAAATACACAACCTTCCCCTAAATCCAAACACATGCTTGTGCCCCCCTCTCCCCCCGTCATGAAGTGTAGCCCACTCAGATTATGTCTGATAAAATGTTCTTGGCCAGAAGAGGTAAGAATGATACGCTATTTCACAAGCTCGAGTACAGTCTACAACACCTTTTATTGCCCCGTGGAATGTGATTGAGTCATACAAAGAACCCTAACCCTAGCTACTGCTGCATTCATCGGAGTTGAGCCTTAGTTGTGATATGCTCCAACATATCAGTTTTGACTAAATCTGTTCTTTACTCTTCATTCATTTGACTCTCGCATGTAAACAAACACTTTCCTTGGTAATTCATCTTCGGCACTTTGCTTCCAAATGATTAAACATTCACAGATTATGACACTTTACAACTTGTCACCCTATCAGTTTTCCCTTTCCCAGTGGCTCAAGTGTAAATGCTGTGTCCAGTATGATTGCAACCCCCCTTCCACCCCCCCACCCCCCCCAACATCATGTTTTCCCCACAGAATTTCCCCTCCTTGCAAGGTCGGACGTATGTGTTTAAAATAAACAGATCTACGGCTCTTTTAATGGTGTGTGTGGACAGCCCATTTACTTAGCAAGAGGTGTGTTGACAGTCAGACTTTCTTTCCTGTTTGGTATTCAGCTCACAGCAGCTCAGTGACTCTCTAATGAAGCACAGACCCACTGTGGCTTACTTCAGCCCAGCAGTTTCAGGAAGATTGTCTCAGGCTTGTGAAAAGGAGGAGACAGCAGGAGAGAAAGAGCACAGCAGAACAAATCTTGGCTCCTAATTAGTCATATACTAATTGTGTTTGCGGTTAAAACAGCCCACAGGATGTGGACATATTCCAAGCAGGGGGTGTTCACAGATTTGGTCATTTCATACTATTCAGAGGGGCCTGCCATTTACAATATTCAGTATCAGCAATAAATTATTAACAGCGTAGTGCTAAAAACATAATGGCTTTACGGCTTCAAATACACAGATGCAGATTTATCATCACAGTGAGGGAACACAGTGAGGGATGCAAAAGCCGAGAATGAGGACACAGAACGACTGCTTTTTCTCTTTGTTAGTATCCTCGAAAACCTATAATTTACAGACCCCTTCAGCTTCAAGTTCTTGTTCATGTCATCCAGGGCTGCATGGCAGTGAGGCCTTACAGGTTCTGCAGCTGTCCTTCAACAAAATAACAACTCTACGACCTGAAGAACTTCAAAGTCTTCAACAACTGAGAGAGCTACACCTACAACATAACCTTATAACGAGTCTCCATCCACAGATTGTTCGGTACTTACCCCATCTGAAGGTAATGAGTTAGAATGGATTTTTTTATCGGCACTTTAACACGTCAGTGATTATTTTTCAGTATTCAAAAAATAGGCTTATTTTAGAAATCGTCTTTGTGACCAATTGTGTGTTGTAATACTTTTATGTCATGTGTTTATTAAAAGGTCCTTGATGTGAGCTTCAACATGTTGACCAGCCTCCATCCTTCGACATACCTCTCTCTGCGCAATATCGGGGCAGACGTCAGCCTGCATGGGAACAGGTGGCAGTGTGACTGTAACCTCCGCAGTCTCAGAAGATGGATGGTGTACGACAGCAACCGAGGCCTTCTGCCATGGAGTGTTGTGTGCGCTTCCCCTTCCATCCTCTCCGGCACAGACCTGCTCGAGTTGGAGGACAACGACCTTAACTGTTTCACTACTGAAAACAAGCCGCAGCTCCACCAAGATGTGACGGTCTACCGTGGCTCAGAGATTCTGTTGTCTTGCTCTGCAAATGGTAAAAACTATCTCTACCTAAATTTCATATATTTAACTAATTGTTTAAGTCCACCTGCATGTGAAACTGGGTTTTTTTTGTGGTCTTTTTTCAGATTCATTTTGGTGGACATCAAATGGTCAAACATCGGGGGACCAAACCAAGTCTGGCCTATTCATCAGTGACATCACAGAGAGAGACGCAGGCATATATGTATGTGTGTCGGATAATGACACTTTTGTGTCGGTTTATAACCTCCATATTAGCACGAGAACAGGTGCAACAAGGAACACTAGAAGTTTATCAAGAACCAGCGAGCAAATAATCCCACAAGGCTCCCTTGACAAGATGGGTCCAGAAAGGAACCAGACAGTAACACAGAATGACTTGATTTTAGCTGTGTGTCTGTCTATTTTTATCACATTTCTGTTGGCCTTTATCCTTGGAGTGCTAGCAAGGCCTTTCATTGAGGTTCTCTGTAGAAGGGTCAGAGAAAAGAGAAGCTCCCCTGCAACCATTCCTGCTTCAACTGTTCATGACAGACAATATGACAACGAAGCTTTCTGTGATGGGGACGATCCAGAGGAGGCAAGAACTTTCAGGGAAAGGAGAGTCACATTCAGCACAGTTGAATATAGAGAAGACCACAATGTACAGTATTATGACACTTTAGTGAGTGGTGTACAAGACAGCGTCAACGATGATGCAGTATTTGAATGTGAAGCATCTGAATTAAACAAGCAAAAAGAATGCTCAAGCACCACTGTTGCCGATAAAACACACAATTTGGACGCTGCTGAGCTAAAGGAGAGGAGAAACTCGTCTTCAAGCTCAGATTCCTCCACATCAGACAAAGGCAAAGTCACCCAGAAACGCCGCACAGCACCCAAGCCTCCACAGCAGGACATGGACGCCGTTCAGCAGAGGTCAGAGAGCTCCTCAACCGCAAAAGAGGTAGTTGTGCCTCAAATTTCCATGGAGGGCCAAAGTGAAACCCCTGGATTTTCATCTCATCCATTTGAAGATTGGTCACCTCATACAAGCAGCCCTAAACTAAAGGAAGAGCAGTTTGAATTTAGTGATTCAAATCGGAGCACGCCTATAAGTTCCAGCACCCCAGTTGGCTCGTTCAATAAAGGTGGACGAATTGTGGCATCCACTTCAGATATTCAAAGAAGGGACAGTTCCAGCTCCAGCTCATATCTCAGTGACAGCGAGCCTTCACATTACACTGTGAACCCAAACCTGGAAGAAAAGGGGGACATGGAGCGAAACTACACTGTGGTCACCAGCACCAAGAACAAAACTGCACGGAGAACAAAACACTCTGTTTCCTCTACTTCTAGTGACAGTGATGGTCAATCTGAACACCCGGGTGGGACGAAAATGAGGGCCGAGAAGGATGCTGATGTGAAGGCTAAACACGTAATGCTCAAAAAGTGGCAGGCTGTCAACTTGGCTGTTGCTGCTCACAGTGAGAGCTCAGCACCTGCAGCTCCCTCAGCCTCCTCTGACAGTGACACAGAAGAAAAAATCACAGACCTCAAAATGCAACACACTAAAGGCAGAGTGAATGAGGGGACTCAATTCAGGGAGGATGGAATGCCGTCGACTAATCTAGATGACACATATTCGTCCTCTAGCAGTGATGGTGAAGAGGAAAAAATGGGACACACAGGGACAGCAGCCACTGCATTTCAAGAATCTCAAACACACAGTCATGATCCAGAAACAAAGTGGCCTATTATAGAATTTGAGAACATTCCTCGCATCAAGAGACATCTCGATGTCAAGGCTCCATCACAGTGCTTTGGTTCATCTTCTAATACTGATACAGAGGAGGAAAAGATATCCCAAATAAAGAAAAATGGACAATGGGAGGGATATATTTCGAACTCAAGTCATCATTCTGAAACACAGAGTCCTGGAGGGTATCTTGATATCAAAGCAACCGTAGCTGGTTCTCATTCATCTTCTAGCAGTGACAGTGAGGAGGAATCAAGTCATCACACAAACAAGCATGAGCAAAAGGACGCGTATGAGGCAAAGTCTCAAGGCCTTGAGACGCAGTGGCCGCACCCAAGCAGGAAACCAGGAAAGGTGGACATTGCAGGACCTCAATCTCCAGAACCTCAAACAGGAAGTCCTGGACAAGAAAAAAGCTGGCCTTCCATAAATCTCGATATTACTCCTGTTAAAAGGCGTATGGATATCAAAGCATCATTATCACCTGATTCGTCTTCTAGCAGCGAGAGTGAAGATGAAATGAAAGGCCACGTTATGAAGGAGCAAGTAAAACATCCAATTGAAGTGTCCAGACCTCAACCACAAACACACTGGCCTGCTGTTGATTTGGAGCAAAAGGTGGGCATCAAGAGGCGCTTGGATTTCAAAGCAAGTACACCTGCTTCTACACATTCGTTTAGTCATGACAGCAAAGATGGAACTGCTGACCACATTCAAAAACAGGAGCAAGAGAAGACAAATACCACACAGGTTGCCTCAGATTCATCTTCCAGCAGCGATGAGGAAGATGGAAATGCAGGAAATCCCGACCCCAAAACACAATGGCCTTTGCTTGATCTTGAGCGTGCTACAGGCATCAAGAGACGTCTAGATGTTCAAGCAACATCCCCAATTTCTGATTCATCTTCAAGTAGTGACAGTGAGGATGAAACAGCAGGCCACTTGAAGAAGGGACAAGGGAATGGGGACACTGCAGGATCTCAAACAGTAAGCCATGATGTCAACACAGAATGGCCTGCCTCAGATCTTCAACATATTCCTTATGTCAAGAGGCGCCTAGATATGAAAAAATCATCACCACCTCCTGATTCAAGTTCTAGCAGTGATAGTGAGAATGAAACAAAAGGTTATGCAAAGAAAGAGAGGCCATGGGAGGTGGGTGCTGTAAGACCTCCATTTGTAGAATCTCAAACAGGATGTTATGCTAAAGAAACAAAGTGGCCTTCCATAAATCTTGATCAAATTCCGCCTCTGAAAAGGCATTTGGATATCAAAGCACCATCGATACATACTGATTCTGCATCTAGTGATGAGAATGAGGATGAAATCATGACCCAGATTAAAAAAGAGGAGCATGGGGAGACACATGGTGCAAGACCAGACGCTGATTCATCTTCCAGCAGTGAGGATGAAGATGTAATCACAGTGAATCCAGACCCCAAGACACAGTGGCCAACCCTTGATCTTGAACATATTCCACCTATCAAAAGACGTCTGGATATCAAAGAGCGCTCACCAGTTTCTGATTCTTCCTCAGATAGTGACAGTGAAGATGACACAAAGGTAAAACAAAAAAAACAGTGGCCTTTACTTGATCTTCAGCATACTACTGGCATCAAGAGACGTTTAGATGTTAAGGCACCAAAAACAGATTCTGACTCATCCTCAAGTGCCAGCAGTGAGGATGAAACAACAGGGCACTCAGACAGGAAACCAGGAAAGGTGGGCATTGCAGGGCCCCAATCTCAGGAGCAAGAGGTGATACACCTGGAAAAACACCAAACTGAAGTAGCCAAACCTCAACAACAAACACTGTGGCCTGCTGTTGATTTGGAGCAAAAGCTGAGCATCAAGAGGCGTCTGGATTTCAAAGCGACTCCACCTGCTTCTACCCATTCGTCTAGTAGCGTTATTGAAGACGGAACTGCTGGCCACATTAAAATACAGGAGCAAGAGAAGACAAATACCACAAAGGTTGCCTCAGATTCATCTTCCAGCAGTGACGATGAAGATGGAAATGCAGTAAGTCCAGACCCCCCCAAAAAATGGCCTTTGCTGGATCTTGAACGTACTGCAGGCATCAAGAGACGTCTAGATGTTAAAGCAACATCACCAACTTCTGAGTCATCTTCAACTAGTGACGGTGGACAGGAAGCAACAGACCAAGCAAAGAGGAGACCAGAGAAGGTGGACATTGTAGGATCTCAAACAATAGGACTTGATGTCAACACAAAATGGCCAGCCCTCGATCTTGAACACATTCCTCACATCAAGAGGCGACTAGATATCAAAGCACGATCATACCATATAGAGGAAGATAAGAGAAAAGGAACTATCAAAATTACTTCAAAATACTCACCAAGCAGTTCAGATGAAGAGGAAACCAATAAAGATTTGAACAAGGCCCAAGTTGCAAGTTGTTCGCAATCAAACTCTTCCACAAGTGACACTGAGGATGAGAACAGCAAGATGTCAAAGTCCACAATGAAAGAGATCCATGGGTTTCCACAGTTACCAGTTTCTCACAGTGCAACAAACGAGCACAGTATCAAATTGGATAAGTATACAGTTACTACAGTGGATTCGCGGGACCAACCAATGGTTGACAACAGTGGCAAAAAGTTGGAGGAAGACACAGCGCTTCAGTCCCAGTGGGCCATGATGAATCTTGGTTTCTCCCGCTTTAGAAAGCACTCTGAAATCAGATCACACAAAAAAGAGCCACCCAAGTTGCCTTCGTCCCCTCCACCTGACTCCTCTTCATCTTCGAGCAGTGAGGATGACACAAAGCTTAAAAGCAGCAGAACAAAACAGATGGTCCCTGAAAACAAACGCCCCATTTCTACCATTTTGAGGGCTCAAGATGACAACCGTGGGAACCCAAAACATGTGTTGGATGGATTAAGAAAAGACCACAGCACGATCATCACTGGAAGAGAGACTAATTCTTCTACTGGCACTTTAAATATCAGGAGGTCCCTGGATTTCAAGGTCAGTGAAAAACCTTCCTCTGCACAACCACTTCAACGGCCTCCCTCCTCCTCCTCCTCCTCCTCCAGCAGTGAGAATGAAGATGAAACAACAGCACAAACACGTAA
Source organism: Mullus surmuletus (assembly GCA_903171835.1). Taxonomy (NCBI): domain Eukaryota; kingdom Metazoa; phylum Chordata; class Actinopteri; order Syngnathiformes; family Mullidae; genus Mullus; species Mullus surmuletus. Next base: position 103,221 of record CAESWR010000739.1, on the reverse strand, counting down.
AGAACAAGGGGCACTATCAATCAGTCAATCAATCAATCAGTCTTTCAATAGTAACAGTGGGACTGAGCCGATTTGGGGCCTGCATGAGCTGAGAGTCCCTCGCCTTGCAAGACGTCTGGATATCAAGGCATCGCAAACAAATAGTCCTCCATCTTGCAGCAGTGAGGATGAAAAGGTTCTAGGTGAAAAGCCAAGAGATGAAAGCTCACCAATACCCTATAGGCGCACAATAATGAAAGATTCCTCTCTGCAAAGTGATTCTTTCTCCTCCCAGCACAGTTTAAAGCATAGGCATACAGTGGTTGGGACTGAAACTACAACTGTACAAGAAACTTCACTGTCTGGTGTTGGAGTAAGGAAAAAGTCTTTCAGAAGTTTCACGGAGGTGGACCTGCCACCTGAGCTACAGTGGACCGGCATTGGTCGATACCCATCAGGTATTTCCAGCAACAGAGCAAGCAGCCGTCCAGGTGTAAGCCCAACATCTCCGCTGGAAGCTCCCCCTGCACTGCCACAACAACCTCTTCCAGCTAACTCTTCTGACTCCTCCAGTAGTGAAAGTGATGATAACACAGAGCAAGACGGTGGGAAAGCAAATGTTGCTCAAATACCTAAATATTCGTCTCTTATTCCCAGCAGTGATTCCTATACATCATTCAGCAGACCTCTTGATAGGGTTGATGGTTCTTCCAGAACCACAAATGAGGCCAGCGTAAGTGGACTCCAGGACAGGAGGGAAAGGAAAGGCCTCAGTGCCCTGAAAGCCATGTCTTCAGATAGACAAATATGGGAGACAGAAGCTCAAAAGGTTTCAATGTCCACATCTCTAAACAGTGACTTGGGTCAGCAAAGGGACATCACGCTCGGCTACCGCAGGTCTGAAGATCGCACCGCATCCCTGACCAAACAATCTAAACCAATATCATCCACTTCCTCCTCTTCAATGCGTGAGAGAAGAGTTGCAGATGTCTTGTATCGTTTTCCCAGTTACAGAACACATGCTATTGGAGATCTCAAACCTCCCCAAGAGGCTGCACCTCCTGTTCCAGAAACACCACCACCAGACGAGGCACTAGAGCTTACATGGAGGTCTCGGAGCAGCAAGACACTGTGAAAACAGGACATGCAGCAAAAAGGCGCTTTCTTCATGATGTTATAAAACTTGCAACTTCAATTTTGAGAACTCAAGATAGCGTGGGAAGGGTTTAACGGAGCATTCACTCCAACAAACAAGCTAATTATTACTCGCAACTTCAAGACATATTATGAATTATTTTCTATTTTGCAAGTATTAAATCTGAAATGAAATGTAAATAGTATATTTTTGGGGGGGTCATTTCATGTCATTTTTGATCATCAGAATTTGTTTTTTATTGGAGATCAATGCTGATTGGTTTAACTGTCTGAATGAAAAAGCATTTTAATAATAACCGAAACTAAACTTAAATGGTCATTACTGTATTATGATGAACAAGCATTAACTGCTCAAAAACAAGCTTGTAAGTTAATAAACCCTTTTATTTAAGTATATAGACATAGGTTATAGTGAAAACAGACATATAGACACTTAGTTTACATACATATATACAGTTGGGACAAGGCTGTTCATCCTCCTGCATTGTCATGGAAGAATACTAAAACACTGATCTATACACAACATTTGGTAAGCAATTCAACAATAACCGTAGTCTCAGATTTTATGCTGATGTTTTATGGATGTTCATATCATTCCAGTTGTTGTGGATTTCTGTGAAATGAAAGCTGATTTACATGTCTATTCTATTTGTATGTGACAGTGTGCAAAAGTTGCAAAAAAAAGAAAAAAATATATGCATTGCCAAATAAATAAAAACCTGTACACTGGCTGGAGCTTTGTGGAGCTTTTACAGTGTGTCTGTGTGTGAGAGAGGGTAAATGCAGGAGGGAACACCTGTTCCACCGTGAGGTTACAGGTGTGTTCCAGGTCTTAATAAACACAATCATGAATTTCATCAGAATTAAGATAACATGATCGTGAATATCAAATTAAGCACAAAACACTTGCACGAGTTCCTGTACAAAACAAACAAAAAGTGTTTGAAAAGATTTTCCAAAAAAAGAAAAAAAAATCTCATCCATTCACAAAAGGCTCTGTTGGAGCATGCATGCAAATATTAAAACTTTTGACAATTCAGCATCACACCACAGCCAAGGACAAAAATTTATACATGTGTTACAAGAACATAATACTAGGCAAAAAGAACAGCATAGCATTATCACACAGTTCCAAACTGTCAGTGTCCATTGTTTTGATTAGATCCTACGGGTGGTGCAAAGCAATGCTTTCAGCAAACCTACCTTCATACACAAGCCTAGAGGACCTCATCCTGAGAGGGTCACTGGTCTTTCACTGTAGTTGTATTAACACTGTCAGTGTTGGGAGAGTTGCTACTAATATGGAAACCTGAAACTATCAGTGGACTAAGGAAGACAAAACAGATGCCATATATCAAGACAAAATGGACACCAACTAGCTCTATGTCATCTGATAACACAGCCCAAACAGTCTGAATTCGTCCTGAATTAATCCCTGACCACTCAGTGTGTCTGTGTGTGCATGAATGTGTGTTTCATGTGTTCACACCCACACATGTATATACATTTGGGTTTGTTGTATGTGTGTTGGACACACAAAGTGACTTCCAAGTTTTGAGGCACAGTAATACTCTTACCTACACAACGTAGATACATCAATTGGTCACTGGACCAATAAATGCTGATCAGAGCACTAGTGGCTCACCGCTGTACTGTAATAAGAGTTAGTAAGCAGCAATGCTGATTTGTTTGGTGTTATGAGGTCTAAAGCCTTCGCCAGGTTTAACAAGCTGTTAGCATTAGCAGGAGCAAAACAGCAGGAAGGAACAAAAAATGGAGGGGAAAGAAAGAAAAAAAGAATCACTGGCACAAATCAATAGTAAACAGCACAGGCACCATAAACCTGCGGCCAACCATTTGACACAGTGTGCTTCTTGTAGAACTCCTATTCAACTAAAAATATGACAAACCATAAGTGCCATTTGTCTAGAAAAGCTCAAGTTCAAGTTCATTGCACAGATACGTAATATTTCAATGTGCCCGGATCAAAAGTGACCCTGTTTAAGACTCAGACACAATGCATGAATGATCGGTTTCGTTGGTTTCTCTGTGCTGAAGACAAGGGGTTAGGAGCGCTCCCCTCCCCTCCCCACACAACACTACTTTGCTTTCGGTATCCATGTATGATATCCTAACACAGACAGCAATATGACATGTCACAGTGAGAGAGAGAGCAATGCCACTTGGGATTGCTGCAAGCTTGCCCACTATGCAACTTCGGTAGGGAACATAACTCCACAATGACAGCCCGCCGCCTTCGCACTGGGCAGTATGCGCGCAGGCTGCAAATCCAGCGCCCCCACCCTCGCCCACCCACAACCCCTCATTTACCGGGAAGCACCCCCCTGTCACTGCTGTTACCGTATATTTCTATTGTTTACTTATTGGTAGTTGATTCTCATTGCCGTTGATGTCACAGTTGTATTTTTTCCCCCCTGATTTTGCCCGGCAGCTATGACATCTGTCGCTCCTTGTACCATTCCACAAACTCGTCCAACAAAACTGGCCCTGATATAACAAAAAGAAAAAGAATGAGGGATATTATGTTAGATTAAGGACGCTATGAGTGTATAACATTTGCATAAAGCTTTGTAGTCACAATGACCCACAGACAAGTGCGAACTCACAGGCACCATCCTCGTCGTAGTTACTGAGGTCCAGGTTGATTGTCCTGCTGAACTCTAAAACATTACACCACTGGTCTTTGTTGATGACTTTGTACTTGGATTGCTGCAGCACAATAAATAAATAAATTAGTACCTTGCATTAACAAACCACCAGAATTTTTAGCCTCTTAGTCATATGATCATGATCTATTCGAAGACATCTTTGATCCGTTTTAGCATCACTCTCAGGATGCGTCTCCTACCTCTAGAAACTGATTAAACACGGGAAAGAGAGGCCACGTCTTCCCCAAGAGAAGACCCAGCATGCACTTGGCTGTGTTCAAGTCCAAACTTCTCTGATCCTTTTCCTGCGCAATCACAAAACCCAAATCAAAGCAATATACGAGACGATTTGAGAGGCAAAAGCAGAAGAAAATGAGCACCATTTGCCCCAAAAATTCTAGCCGAATCCTTTTTGTCTCACCATGTTTGAAGTCACATTGGTATTTTTCGTTTATGAATCAACTACAGTTACTGATAACATGATTTTGTGTCTGCGTGAGTGAAAGGCAGGGCAGTGTAAACAAGCTTGACACTTGATAAAAGCTTTAACATCGCAAGCAAGTGACCTGAAACTATCAAGCTTGGACTGAGTGCTGCCTTGAATTCTTATCCTAAACTCCAAAATGAATTAGAAATTCAGTCAGTTTTGCCTATGTAGCTATTTCTAACCGGGGCGCTCGAGTCATGAGTCATTAATGCACTGCTGTAAAGACAAAGTTTTTCTTGACTTACCCGTGCGAAATCAAAGGCATATCTGTAAATGAGCTTAAAACTGGTGCTGTCGTTTAGGACAGATCTCAGGTAGTCGAGCGAGTTCCTCAGCCTCTCTGTGGAGTCGCACCTGACGACAGAAGAAAAAGCAGCTCAAGACAGTGTAGACGCTACATGACCGGACACGAAAAGAGAGCGCAGCCAGGGAACAATCAACCCTGAAAACAAAATGCTAAAAAGATAAGAAATAAACAGCGGACGTACTGCAGTGAGCCCATCCCCCGAAGCCACTCCTGGAGCGTGAAATATCCCATACTCTGGGCATCCAGCTTCCAGGCGAGCACCAGCATCACCACCTGCACACAAACAACAACAAACACCATAGCAACAGATAGCTTTACATCACCTCCCGCCCATCAGTGGTCGGTCTCATGTCAAACACCGAGATCGGCTGACTGCAACGACCTCCAAGGCTAAACTTATCTGGACAAAGTGCTGCATCTGTATTAATTGTTACTGTGCATTTACAACACTTTCAGTTGATGAAAATGGCTGTCACACGATACCAAAATGGTGTCTCGTTATTTAATAAATACACTGCCGCCTACAAATATCACTGCACAACTTTGGTCACATAAGGTTTGACCAATAATAGACGCATACAAATGTAAGAAACAGGCTCACGTTCTCTGGTTCGACTCCGATGTCCTCACAGAACTTCTCCATGCCTTCTGGACCCACCACGTCGTCGCAGCCTGCTTAAGACAGTCAAGTGAGGACCCCCGTATAGCATCCAGCAAATCAGTGTTTCGTGGAAAAAAAATAAAAAAACAAGTACGTGGTGTGTATGACACGACAAGTGGGAGTGGTGCGATGTCTGACATTGTTCTCAAAACTTCACCCCTCACCTGCATATTCATAGAACCACTCCAAGCATCTTTTGCTGGAAAATGTCTCCTCCTCCCGGATTTGCGGCGTTTCGTGTTTCCTGAAGACACTGTGAAGGGAAAGAAAATTCCGGTCAAGCTACTGGCTTTCCACAATGAGCCCCAATATTCAAGCACTGCTGGAACAGACAATGAGTCAGAGCCATACTACTGAAGTTTTCTCTTTTTTCCCCGCCCTGAGGGTGATGTCACACCTGTCTTGGCGACTCTTCTTGGCTGACATGTCATCTCCAGCAGAGGGTCTCCTCTTTTTCCTGGGAGGCATGGCTCTGGAGCAGCAAGCTAGACAACGAAGGGGGGCAGAGGGAACAGTCTTGTTGAAGACAGGGTGAAGACACACAAACTTGATGGTTGCACGCTTATCTGGTGATGATAAAAAAAAAAGATATTAAAAATCACGCAGAGCAGCCAAATTGTTACCTGAGGGATGGCTATCCTGTCCGACGTCTTCTGTGAGGTTCTATTAAAAGGGGGCGGGGGGGGGGACGCGTTAATGAGCAAGGCACACACAGCACGCTTACACACCAACTTATTTTGAGATACAAAAAGCCACCAGAAAGGTATTTACCAGCCTGTGCAAAGTGTGGTGGATTTTATGGATGCTGGCCAGAGTAGTCAAGTGGGAATTCAGCTGAAAATCTGTATGCACACAGAAAAAACACAAACAAACGTCAAATCCCCATCAGGAGCAACGACTCTGAAGCTGCAGAGCAGAAGCACAAGGGTACAAGAAGGTGACATCAATCCATCGCCCCCCCCAAAACCCCCCCCCCCCCACTATCACTGCAATTGCGAGTGTTGCTTTTGTCAGAAATCCACAGTGAGTGATAATCACACCCGTGTGGTTTACAGTCAGGCTTCGGAGGGGAAAAAACGACAGAAATACCTCAGACGAACAAGGGAGTGACTCGCTGCATTCCTCGCCAGTCGTGCACACTGGGGGGAAAGCTTCCACCGCGCACGGCAGCTCGTCGCCAAACGTCACCTAAAGCAGCGGCGTCCGGAAGCTGTCATCGGGGTTTTCCTGGACGTTAATTCGGTGCCAGGAGCCGAACCTGGACGGAGCGACTCACTGGCGAGGAGGTAGCACTAGCTGCATACCGAAAATAGCAGTGCAGACGCGCAACTTGCACAGAGTTTACAAAGTATCTGGAGAGCTGGGGCGTCTGGGAGTTGTAGTCCATTTCCGTCTAGTCGGCGCTCCGCGCCGCGGCGCCGCTCGCGGAACTGGACTACATTTCCCAGGCGCTGACAAAACAACTCTTTCTTTCAGACCCCCTCTGCCCCCAACATCTACCCCAACTGACTCAATACGTTTACACAATATTCTACGTTATAAATATGTCGCTTGCGGTGTGTCGCACACACACACGCACATGTACACACACACACACACGTTGTGCAGCGGCGGACGCGGAGCCCCGGGAGTCTGGGAGCAGCTGCTGCAGCGAGCAATGCAAGATGTTTTACACAACTGCGTCACAATTTTTCATTCTCTGTGATTCTCCGCAGCTGAGCGGAAAACGGGCCGATTTGCACAAACCTCACGCTGATCCAGAGTCTGCGCTGAAGACGCTTCAGCGCAGACCAGCGTAAAGACCCCCTCCCTCGCACCGGGATTACCATCGAAAACCCCCCTGATTTCACCACCGTCCGCTGCGTTCAACTCCGCGCCGCCAACAGCTTCTGCAGAAAACAACTCGGGGAATACTGCCGCGTCACAGCAAAGCTCCTCCGCGTCCCGCTCGGCGCAGTTTACAGCCGCTATTCGCCCTTTGTTGTCGCCAAATACTGCGCTGGCAAATACAAAGAGACCAACAAATAGCACGGAATTTGCGTGCGTTCTGCTCGAAGCCCGCAGAACCCCGGGCTGAGGAGACCCCCGGAGCTCCTGTCCGCCC
>CAESWR010000739.1:75179-88639 GCA_903171835.1 Mullus surmuletus | reverse complement strand
TTTTTTTTTTAGTCTTTTGGAGGCACTGGGTTGGAACAGGAAGTCAGATGTATTATTCACAGGTCTGTCAGCGTGAGAAACGAGCGATTGCGTCTGACATGTTTGCGGTGGGTAGGATATGGCGCTCGGCTGTGACACAACTCATGGGGCCACCAAAGGCTCTGTTTTGTCTTTGTTGTGATATCTGCTCAGACCCGCTCTCAACATCTTTCCACGGTGCAAAAATGGAAGTTCTCACACCCCGACTTCTCTGTCTGGCTTCTCTGTGACTCAGTGGTTTGTCCTTCCTTCCTTTGTTTGGCACAGTTTGATAATGGTTGAGAACTTTTATCTGTTTATACTCTTATCGATCCAGCGATTTAATGGCGACTTACATGCAAGCCAATTTTTTTACTTAAAAATGTTGCTGCCCTGAGAGCCACCAAACGATTGCATAACTTGTTGTGAGATTATCTGACTAAATATAATAGGAGCCGTTTTCCACCTCTGTCGTGATAAAGTGGAAGGAAAGTACCGTTTTGGAGGCTCAGATTGCTTATGTAAGTGCCTCTCTGATGTGGGGGTAATCTTGAGATTATTACTCTGCTCAGGAGGAGGAGGTTTTAATCCTGTCCCAGCGCAGAGTAAACCAGACTGAAGCCAACGGTAGGCTGCTGACCTATTGCTTTGCTGTGACCACGAATGTTTCGTCCATCTGTGCCATTCCAATTCTGCGACTGTACAGGACGGCGCCGTGTGTCATAGAAAAATGAAATCGGATAGCCTAATCTGTGGGATGTTTGAATGACAACCACCGAAGTGCCCATTCAGAATCATTATTTCCACTGTGGAGAGGAAAGCTGAGAGGCACCTTCAATCTGGTTGTGCTGAGAAGTCCCTTTTATTACCTGAGGTTTGACAAAAGTCTTTGCTTTCGAAGGGTTTATAAAGTGTCCCGATGTATTTAAAGGACATAGTATAGATGTGCATTTTATATACATTTATCACATCTATAATTAGATTCAAATTTATGGTAAAGGTTAACACCTAAACATGCATCACGGCTTCCTGGAACTACAAAAACGAGCTTGTGGGTGAAAAATTGTGACTTGTACATCCATTGAATAGTCAGACAATCCACCAAAGGCAGGATCTGTAAACTTTGCTGCAGCCAACTTCTTCCATTATAGGCAGTTGATAGTATTGAAAAATATCTTCAGATAGCTGTTGAATATGTTGGTGTGTTAATGGTTTTCTGATCCACCAAAGTGGTATTGAATTTAGAGTAATATTTGCCCTTAAATGAAGGATGTTTTGTATTGAAATGATTTGTGTTACATATGATGCTATATTGTGATGTAATCTCTTGGCTCTCTGTTTCAGATTCTTGTGCAGTGAAATTGTAGACCCCCTTTTCTCTCAGAGTCCTGCCTCTGCTCTATGGCCTTAAGGTAGGTGTTAAGTGGGTAGTGCTCCTCTGTGTGGAATGGTTAAGGTTTTACAGGATCTGCAAGCTAAGTAGTGTGGGAAAGAACAGGGTGTTGTATTAAGCTATTTGTTTGTTTTGCTGAATTCTGGAAATAGCAATGTTGATTTTTTTCAGTCAGTTCTAGCTTGCATCATTCTCCCCTCATCTAGAAAAGTGTGACTATTTGTTTTACGTAGTCTTTAAAAATGGCCATTTTCCCCTCTATCTTAAGATACCTTCTTCTTGCTGGTTTGTGTTCACATTAATTTATTATTTCCAGTTCTCATGAAAAACCCAAATGATAGAGAAAGCCAGTTATCTAAAAATCATCATGTAAATCAGATGATAAAATTAACATCTGTGTACAGTGTGATCAGTGTGCATTGAGCAACGTTGAGTGTTTACACCACATCAGTTACAACATGGAGCACATTAAATAAACCGAAGAGGGCCTCATTTTGGTCAACACGTCCCCCTCCCTGTGACTGTGACATCACTCCTTATGTATGAGTGAGAAGCAGGCAAAGCTGATGATGTAGTAGCTACTTCTTCATAGACCTTCTCTTAAATCGGCAAATGTACACAAAAATACCTCTGCTGCTGGCTATTGCACCTCACCACTAAAAATATACATTCGGGAGTTTGCTCTAAAAAATCTTGGACCACCACAGCAGAGCACACAAAACAGTAATAGTCTGCTTAAATGGTCCCGTGTAGGATTGGCCATTCGTCAGTGTCACCTCTCACACACTGACTTTTTTTTTTGCAAGGCTGGTGTGCATCAAATTCTGCACAGATAAGTAATATGCTGGGCCAGCTAAGGTCAACTGGGACTTAATTGCTGCTGAGGACGGTTTGTAAAATGGTGGTGTTTTAAGCCGCTCTGCTTGACTGTGTGCTTTTACCTCATCACACCGTTGCATCAGCCCACAGGGACAATAAGTGAATATGTCGCGTTGTGTCAAAATGTGAATACGATTTTGTTTCCTGTATCTATCTCTCTATCTAAACATGGATCATGGAACTGTTCAAGGAAATGTTTGGTTGAAGTTTTTTGTTAAAAGTTGCGACCCTATCTCAGGATGGCTACTGGTTTGGATAAAATGAGTTTTTGAATGAGGGTCTGGTCAGGTCACATTCTTCAGCGGTGACAAGCGACAGCACTGTGTGTTGCCTCCCACCTGTCTGTCACGATGGTGAAGAACCAGCTTGAATGTTACAGTTCTCTGTCTTGTTTGCAAATTAAAGACTTCATATACACTTGGCTTTAAGGCAACCATATCTGAAGGTTCAAAGGAGTCACAAGCATTCCTAAACCTGAGGCCACAAGAGGGAGATGTGAGATTTAAGAAGAAAGCACAAACATCAAGTAAACGACCCTGCTTGATCTCACCATTAGGGGGCAGTGCTACTTTGTTTTACGGCGCATCTGACAACATGGACCCATAAATGTTTACTGTCAGCCTGAGGTGGCGCCCTGCATACCCAGAGCTATCGCTGTGCCTGTGGTGGGGTTGGTTCTGTCAGTGTAGCATCCGGCCCCCCAGCTGACCGAACAGACTATTGCTTCTGGGCCCCCAGCCCACTAGTTTTCCTGTTTTCTCCTGCTTGAAAGCAGAAAAAGGCAGAGGCGGGTGGGACTGAGAATGGCATAGGAACGCTGCACATTGTTCCCAGAGCTTCCTCTTTCACATTCCAGGGCTGATTGGGATCTGGGCCTCCTGTGCAGGGCTATTGTTCTAGCGTAGCAGCACCACAGACCTGGCCCCAGCTAACCACAGCTGCCTCCACTGACCATTGTGGTACTCAGGCCCAGTGATGGCTATCTTAGTGTCATCAGTCATCCAGCTCTCTGTCCTTCTGACTCATTTACTGGTTCTTAGCAGGATCTGCTGCATCAGCCTCTTTGTATCGTTGTTCAGACCTCAGATCCGTATATTATCCTAGCAATTGTCCATTCTCACAACTTTCTCTGGTGCGCGAAAGATTACAGAATGGCAATGATATATATGGTATAGAAAATCCAGATTTGGGTTGCCTTACTACAACAGCATCGGTTGTGGAAGTGCTTTGATATTCAAAGTGCTAAATTGAACACTGAAGTGCAAATCAATTCCCATATTGTATGCATCTATAGTCTCCTCCAAACTCCAAGAAAGCACATGAGAACCATCTTGGCTTCTAATAATGGGTCCAAATGAAAGGACAGCTTTATCTTCCGTGGATTTAGATGTTTCGCAAACTGGAAACTTGTTTTAACTCGCCTGAAATTACATTTGCCACAGCTCAGACTTTAAGATGCCTAATTTGTAACTAAATGTTGAGTGTTTTCTGGAAAATGTTTGTCCTTAGGTGCTGAGATCTGTTATGATAATTTTTCTATCATAAATGAACAGCATCCTAAAAGAGTTAAAACTCTTCACGTCAAATCAACTCAATGTCAGCTTCTGAGTGGAGAAACAATTGTAAGACCCCCACCTCGGACGAGACCCGGCACACCAGCTGCTTCTCTTGTAGTCAGGCGTAGCCAGATATCATTCACTGGTACATTCTGGTTATTATTCCTTCCGTCTGTACGAAGTTTGGTGCATAAGTCATCCCAGAGCTTTGAAAAAACCCATGAAAATTACATCAAGTCACACATGGCCTTCATAATATTTCCCTGTCGCCAAGCAATGACCAGTCTGAAATCCTGTGCCATCAAAGCCAACAGCTGCCACTCACTCTTTCAAAGGGCAGCCTGGCACCGGTGATGGCCCGATGGCTGTTGAAGGCCACTGCCATTAAGTCACATTACTCATCAAGCCACTCGGTGTCTCCCATCAAAATAATTGATGGGTGACCTAAGTCGAAGCCGGTAAGTTTCTAAGTTTGCCCGCACTACAGACCATCGTTCTCCTAGTTTTTTTTTTATTCATCCTCCATGCAAATTTCAGTGCTTCTCCTGCAGCTTTGAGGTCAATAGCTGCTAAATATTTAATGGCTAGGTCCCACTCTGCGCACGTTTCAGCTTTATTTCCAGTTTTGCGGAGCATCTTTGGTGCTTGATAGCATCATTAAAAAGTAGACGTGGATACTGCACAAGTAGAGTTTGTGTGGTATCGTCCAGAAACCACACCAAGGGGAAAAGAAAATCCCAGAATGGTTTTGTCAGCCTCTTAACATGGCTGGTATACCGAAACGATTACATCATCTCACCGATATCGCTCTGTGGACAGATGAAACTCACTCCCACTAAACACCTGTCTTGCATACAACACAAAACCCACAAAGAGGATTTTTAAAAAGAAATAAACTAGCCATTTTAGAACTGAAAAAGAAACTCTGTAATGTGACTGTATCATTACTGGCTAGCAGAATACTAGTACTGTTGCCATCGGATGTCAGTATACTATTCATTTTCCATTTGTCCATTTTAGCTCCCCAAATCCTGAGGTTAAGTACAGTTTTTGTTTGTCAGAGGCTCGATTGATTAATTCTGTCTTCTTCACTGTCCCTATTGAAAGTCATGTTAGAAGTCTTGGAGGTTTTGCAGCTGCAGAACCCAAATGAGTGTGGGAAGATGTTAAGAGTGGCAAAATTCCCAATGCTGTCACCAAAATAATTGCACAATGTAGTCTTAATCTGAGCAAAACTCTCTTGTATTGTTTTGCCCAGTGGCTTTATTGTGGTGCATAGTAAATGATGATTCAGCAAAACCCTTAAAAGTATTGTAACAGTATGCTGCATCCTGGTGCCATGGTCACCTGGAGCTCTTTTGCAGTATTACAGCATTATATTGCTATCGATGACTGGCTATGTTAGTGCTTGGATTTGCTTTTTTTTTTTTTTTTTTCGCACTCTGTCCCAGAGCACAGCAAGTTGGAGATTTCTTTGGGCAGCAAGCTTTTATGACTCAGCACACCGGCCATCCCTCTTACTCCTCATCTATGGATATTTGGAAGGGTCTGGGTTTGCTGCAGGTACAAGCTGTGCAGCCAAGCAGAGTGCAGCAGTCTGTCATCACCCCGTCTCACAGACCCCATCACTTTTGCTCTTTCTGCTTCTCTTCATAATACCTCAGCACAGTCCAGCAGAAGTGAATGCGAGGGGAGGGCTGCTGTCGGTGTGAGTAAGTTAGCAAGAGAGCCAACAACCATTTGTGTGCGACCGCTAACAAGTGACACCGGCGATGATAAGGGATATCAGTGAACGCAGGCGGGCGAGTGCAGCTGGCTTTTTTAAAGCTTTCCTACTTCTCAGAGCGTCTGTCAATCTCCTTCCTCCTCTTGATGCCTCTCGCTGGTGAGCAACGCAGGCTAACAGGGTGTGGCCGGTGTCGTCTCTGTTGTGATTGGCCCATAGCCCGGCTGTGTGTTATCTCCTGTGGAACATGTTCTAGTCCCACCCCAGATAGTGCCTGGCACTCGACGTAGCCCTGCCCACTCACAATTACATCACTATCCATGAAAAGTGCCATGCCTTTTTTGCCTTTTGGCTTCATTGTGCGCAGACAGGTAACGCTGCAGCACACAAAATCTCTCGCGCTGCCAAGTGGGCTTGCTACAGTAAACGCGTTTTCTGCAACTAGTTAGTCCAGACAAACAGCTGGAGAGCCTGGCAGCTGGTATCTCCTGATCTGTACGGGCAGGTAATAGGGACCATACAAACGAACAGCACACACCTTCATTCCCTGAAGGTGGGTGACTGTAGTTGCTACATGTAGGCAGCAGCCGGGTACGGGGATTGTACTTTGTTTGCCTGCTTGTCTTCAAATGGGGTAGCTGAGGTAGACTGGTAGTTATTATGGGAGAATGGCGCGGCTCGGGCCGTTGGACTACGCGCCGGAGTGAAAGACGGGAAAAGTCTTGTCAAACATGGAGTTTCTAAAGAGCCTGGTTCCAGCTGTCATCTCGGGCGAGGGGTCTCCTGAACATGGGACAACCTTGCCCAGGGATACGGGTCCACGGCTCCTCCGGATTAAGAGACTTGGCCTGCTAGCTATGGGACAGACAATTGAGGAGGATCCCGTAGACGTAGTGGTAGATCCAGCGGGTGGATCCTCCAGACCTGCCCGTGGTAACAAAAGTCGCTTCAAAGGTATGATTGACGCAACAGGAGATCGATGCAGTAGCTCTGCTGTGCTGATTTGTTTTGATCTCTGCAAACTAACCAGGTCACTTTTCTAGACCCTATCAGTCTACATTTTAAATGTGTGTTTGAGTTTTGATAAAATTCTGCTTATTTTGGCCTGTGTCAGTTTTGTGCTTACCACCTTTAGTGGATCACCAAAGCTCAACTTGCAGTACCTCAAAGACAAGTCTGCTTTATGTGAAGATAATACATGTAAACATATGAATGAATAAGAATGCTAACAACATTGCTGCCTGTGGATGAGTTCGCTTTCTAAAGAAATCCTCCTAATCTACTTTTAGAATGTTCAGGATATGACTTGACAGGCGATAAGATCAAACAAACAGCTCAGACATAAATGTTCTACCAGAAAATGAGTATGTAGCTAGTTGTACATTTGGAACATCACGCAAATGAACGTCAGTGGTTTTAAGGAAAAAAATCTTAACAGTAATCGGCTACCAAAAGTCAAGAAAACAGCGTTTTTGCTTACAGTTCGGCTTTTCGTAGAACAAATGCCACCGATGTTGAGGTTATGAGCTTACACAATGTTGTGGAGAACCCAGATTTTAAGCATAAGTAATGCAGTCCTGGTTGGACATTCCCCTGCACCCACTATGTAGTCAACAAGTCATAGCATCATTTTAAAAACAAACTAAAACTTGAGCTTACCACGATCTGTGAGTTTTTGTTGTTCTCTCGTTGTCAGTATTTTTAAGCCTTGATTTGGTTCTGATTATTTTAAGCAATTGCTTTAAAATGTGTTGTTTTGAAATCTTGTCAATGTAAGAATGTCTCTTTCATATCTCCTACCAAAAATGACAACTGTTACAATTAACCCACTGTCACACACTGATTTCTGTAATGAATTACAGTAATGAATTACGAAACAATATACGAACACAGAATTGTCTTACCAAATTCAGAGTCGACCTAATGTAGGGAGAGTACTGAAAAAGATGAGTGGTTGATATCAAATATGAGTAGGTTAAGCGTGTGTACTGCCAATGGAGTGTGTGTGGGGTAGGTAAAGGTTTAGGAGCTGACTGCTAACACTTAAGGATTATAATATATTTCTGTTCAGGCCAGCCACTTTGCATCATTGGTGGGGTGATGTCTTGTCATCAGACTCTCAGTATGATTTTTTTTTTTTGCAGTTTACCTGTCAGAGCACGCTTGTTCCCTGTTTGCTCATGGCTAAAGCATGATTGAGCTCACCCTTCTGCTTAACTCGCCTCTCAACCTCCAGATTTAAGAGCAAAAAACTAACACATTAACGTGTGTGTGTCTTGAAGCGAGTTAACAGTGACTGACTTTTCTGCTGTCCACTGTTTTCAAATTTAAAATCTTTTCCCTTCTTCTTTCCAACTAGGGAACATCCGCCAAATTAGAAAAGTCTCCTTTTTACATCATGCTGGTGGTGGCTCGAGCCACAGGGGTGAGTTATGTAATAAAAGAAGTAGTGTGATCGCTAGAATAGATTCGTTTTAGCTTTGACGCGGTTGTATGTTTTTACTACCAGAGGATAATTTGCGCTTTGTTTAATGGGAGTTGAGCACCACTCCCTGTTGCAGAACTGGCACAGCCCAAGTTGGCTTTGAAGGTGGTGCTACTTTTCTTTTTGTCATTTATCTTCCTACGCACACAGTGACATCACTCGGCCTCTGGATGCAGAGAGGTATTTTTTGGGAAGGGTTCGATTAGGAACGTATTTGATTAATGGGCGCAGCTGGTTCTCAGTTGGTGATTTGGGAGTGTTTGGAGCATGTGGCTGAACGAGACCGTTCACTGGCAGCATGCGCGTCCTTTTGTAATGAAAGATTTGCATGTGATTCCACTCTGAACAGTCCAAGGGTGTGTATCCATACTGCCTGGACAAACTTATTCATCAAGCTGTTTAAATAGCTATTAGCTAACTGCAGTTGAGCGCAGACTGCACACTTAGTGGGACAACACTGTCACAGCTGGGGAGACAAATGCAGTGAGTCATCTCTGGTACTCTTTGTCATGCTAGCTGTCGTGGAAACCAGTGAACACCTTGAACAAGGTGCTTTTGTAGGTGTGCAAGAGTGGGCCCATAATAAGGTATATACGTTATGTTTTGTCGGGTACACCGCTCTGGTGCTCTATGTGGTCGTCTTTCACTGACCTAAGAAGAACTCTTTGCTGAAATGAATGACTTCTCCATTTGCAAGGCAAATCTGAAACCTACAGATGAAGGGCTGGGTGATGCAGCCTAAAAATATTCCTCCAAGTTATTTTATATGTATATTTTACATCTTACTTATCTGTTTTAATTGAAACAAAACCCCAAAGAAATGTATATTTCTTATTTGAACTACAAAAATGATTCATGAGAACATGTAAAATGAATTTATAAAGTAGAATTAGTCTTGCCTCCTCAAAAACAAATACATGGAAACAGAGACCAAATTAAACTACAAAAAGTTAACTGCAAAATCATGTTTTTTGGGTGCTGCGGTCTTGCTTTGCAATAGTAGCTTCACTGCACTTTTATGAACTGTTGAGGCTGTAAAATAATTACTTAAGTCAAAGTGAAAATCGATTCTTAAATATAATCTTTAACCATATATTACAATTGGTTGTTATTATTATAGTAAAGAAAGATGCTGCCACACTCTTTTTCTTCGTGCTTCATCATCATTCATAAAGATGAACCATGTCATGCGGCAGTCAGCCAAAATATCTAAAACCATATAGTATAATTTATTCAGAATAGAAATGCTTGAAACCACCCAGAATGCGGAGTTCACGCCTTTTATTATTGCAGTGAATATGAAATTGCAGCTTCCCGACTCAAGCACATCAGTGAGGTGTGCAGGTTGTATAGTTGCACTGCGTACTCGGAGTAAAGTGATGGATCTAAATGGCACGTCCTCTGCAGCCCCGGCAACATCGGGGAGGTCAGGGATTGAATTACAGCTACTATTGATTATTGTTCCCACCACTGCCCTTCAGAGTGGCCAGGACAGGAAATGCATCCTCCACCCTGTGGACTCCTGGGAGGAGCGGCTCCCTCATACTGTCTGCACTCAGGATGCTTTGCTGTCAGTCACTGCTCCCACTTTGTGAATGGAGCTACTTCTCGGCCATGCATTTAGCCGCAATTATTTGATCAGCGAGCTCTTCTTTCCAGGAAGTAGCTCATAATATTGTTTATTTGATGTCCTCAGTGTCGGCTCTGGTGGACGGCAGTTCATACTCTGATGTTCCCACGGAGACAGTGTTATCTGTTATTTTTTGGCATTCTTTAAACAATTGAGACGATTTAAACAAAACAATCTATGAAGAACACGGCATGGTTGCATGTTAACCCCCTCGCTGATGATGACGATATAAACCCTGTTTTTAAACGTATGTGTACATACCATGCCTCTGCCAAGAATAGTTTCCTTCCTCTGATTTCCCTTGCTTTAGCCCAGAGTCAATTCCTGAAAGATGTTATTTCTTGTTTGTGGGGAAAAAAATCTTCCCAAAATCCCAAAGCAGCATTACACTATGGAGCCATTTCGTAACAAATTATTATATCGCAGTTGGAAAGAAAAACATAACTACAAGTAGCATTACAGTGGATAAATGTAAGATTGACTTATTTACATTCGAAATTTACATGGAAATAAACACTACAAAATACCGGTAAAAGTAATATGCAATAACATACAGGATTTTGTGAATATGAAGTTGCATTAAGGAGCTATTTAATTTAGCATTGCATGTTAACTGATAACTACCAGTCTGACTTCCTCCAAGGAGGGAAGGAAATTGATATTAACTACACTCTACATTGTCGATTTGAGACAGATTGCAGTGGATTTGTTTATCCGTTTGCTGCCTGGCAACATCACAATTTTACAGTATCGTTAGAGACGTTGTCACGGTGGTTGATTCACTCGCAGTAGAACAATATCAATGTTGCATGTTGTTCCCTTGAAACTACAACTCATTGATAAGATGGGATGTAAATTGCTAATTCCATCAAGTTTTTGCTGAATCTGATTACATATTTTTATTTATCAACACCACAGAACTACTAAACACTACTAATAACTGTTCCTGCACGGCTATTTACAGTCCACCATCCACAACGTCCACACGTCATTACATTGTCTGTGAAAAGGTGAAAAGTGTGATGCTTTCGCCACCGCTGATGTGGAGCCAATGAATCCCCATGACTATTGCAAAGTCATTTGACCCACGGATGAATGCTGATGGCAGGCTCTCCCATTTGATCACAAAAGTCATATAGTGAGTGTTTTGTCTAGTGCAGCTGCTCTGTCATCAAATCTGTGAAATTTGAAGAGAATTTTATTTTTTTGCACCACAAAGGAAAAAAAAGTAGCACTAACTGGTTTGTCAAATGGAATATGGTGATGGTTGAAGCGAGTGTGAAGGATCTGCCCTTGTTTGTGGCGAGGCCGAGTTCGAGCGTGGAAGCCTGCATCAGGGCTGCGCCGGGCAGGGGCTCCACAAAGCATCTGCCTGTGTTGTGTTTGTTTGCAATGAGCTCTGCCTCGTTTTGCATAACTTGTGTAGCGGAGGGCATGTGATGGAGAGAGAGGGAGGGAGAGGCCGAGGGGCGAGGGAAAAAACGAAGTCTAAACTGGAATGGGACAAAGAACGTTTGTCTGCTCTGGCCAGTCCCAGTGCCGCTTCCTCAAAATATTTTGTTAACAAACTTAATCCTGCGCTCGACTACGAATTACTCGATGTCACGCGGATCCGTTTTTAAGTCCAGAACGACCATCAACAGCACAAGATTAAGATATAAGATGAATCAGGTGTCTTCTGTCTCACATTGACACAAACGCTGCGAGCATTTGTCTAATTGAGGATGCGTGCGGAGTGAGTTTGTGTGTGTGTGTGTGTGTGTGTGTGTGTGTGTGTCCTATTTTGCCTTGCCTGGTAGCTTTTGGACGGAGCAGTGATGTAATGCCTATGACTCCATTGGGTGTGAGTAGTTAATTTAGTGAAAACTGTGTTCGCTGTCCAACTGATATCTTGAGATATGAAAGTGCCTAAAAGGAGCGGTTGCACATGATCAGGTCTGTGGTACTTGTTGGAATATTTCATGATAAAGTAAATATGGAATCTGGAAAATTACGCACTCTATTTTAAACGGGGGGGGTTTTTGGAACTAATGTTGTTTTAGGACCAGGGATCATGTTGGGGTCTACTTCTTGTGGTGTGTTCAGTCTGTCTGCCCCTTTTTTGTTTTTTATTTCTCTCCTTCATCCTCCCATTCTTTCCTATCCCTCCTACTGCAGTTGGGGATGACGCATCAGTATTGCCGTGGAGCTCACAGGAAGTGGCGTTTTGATAGGCCAGTGGAGAGGCAGCACAGTAGCGGCTCTGACATGCGTATGCATTGCTGAAACGCGGCCAGGGAACACTCGCAGCATTTTGATGACATCACCCACCCCCACACTCTGCACCCGCCTCCCTTCATTTGCTGTCGAAACAAGCTCTCTCTCTCTCTCTCTCGCTCTCTCTCGCTCTCTCTCTCTCTCTCTCAGCAGGCATTAGTAAAAGAGCAGAGCTTGCTCGGAAGGGGAGGGGCTGCCAGCGAGCGAATGGAGAGGGAGAGCTGTTTGGGGGGAGGCGGAGGGCGCCTGACAGTACTAGTGGGCTAGCACTGGCACACACACACAGCGAGAGGAGAGGGAATATCGCTGCTCGTTTCCAAGACTTGAAGCGTGTTTTGTTTTGCTGCTGTTTTCTGTCCTTTTTTTTTTTATATAAAGAAACAAAAGTTCTGACCTCTTCCTGGATCTTTCTGCACCGACAATGGGGATGAGGGACTCTGTGGATTGGCGAGTGGGCAGCGGGTGCTGGGGTGGAATACTTCTGTAGCCGGGTGATGCTCCATCTCTTCTCCCAGCGCAGTTTCACTCTTCACTGAACTGGGTGGCAGAGGGAACAAACTAGGCGCACTTCTCAGGTCTGCCAATGCAGCACTCACTCGGGATGCTGCTTTCGACCTGCACCTGTGGAGGATAGTGCTCGGCTCCGCTCAGGGGAAAGAGGAGCAGCAAGTTTGATAAGCGCAAAGCTCCGTTGTGGTTTTTGCCGGGTAATAAGAGGCTTTCAGCAAGAGTGCAATGGTTGGGTTTTGTGAAGTGCAAAGAGCTCTGTGAAAAAGAAGAAAAACATTTTTTTGTGCCTTCTGATGACACCTAACTTTTAAGAGCCGCCATGCTGAGCCTGCAGGATTCGGTCTTCTTTGAGATCAGCATCAAATCTCTGCTCAAGTCTTGGAGTAGCAGCTGTGAGTACCTTGTCGAGCTTGCACACATGTTTACATACCGCACTTGGCCACCAGACTTTATCTCCTGCACAGCGTTGTGCGTGCCTGCATGCATTCCACGCTTTGAGCTCTCCCTATCTCTTACCTGTATGAGAAAAGTTATTATTAATGGAGTTGTCAGGATGACTGATTGTATTTAGTCCAGGTTTAGCAGGCCTGTTTGATGTGCGTGTGCATGTGCAGGTGGTGGCAATTAACCTCCTTCTTAAGCAGTCCAGCTTTCCCTCCTCCTCCTCCATCATCCTCCTCCATCATCCTCCTCCATCATCATTCCGCAGGCCCCTAGGTTGTCCCAATAGAAAATATTTCTATTGATGAGGTGATGGGTAACAGTTTACTCGTAGGTGGACTAGAAGTACTACCTCTCTCTACCTGCTCCCCTTCCCCCTCATGTCTGTCAAAATCCCACCCAAAGCCTCCCTTGTCTTCCATAGCAGCGCTCAAGCAAATCTTTCTCTTCAACTTCCCACTTTGATAACCCTCCTCTCAGCCGTCCTCCGGGGACAGCTAATGTTTCCTTGCTATTGATCCGTCTTCCGTCTCCATCCTATTATTAGCTCACGATATTACATCAGA
>CAESWR010000739.1:43795-62553 GCA_903171835.1 Mullus surmuletus | reverse complement strand
GGACTCGCACAAAATATTCTGTTTCGTAGACAAACCGATTATGATGCATCTTGCATATTAAACATGTCATCTCAAGTGCTGTTTTTAACAGGTCTGTTTAAATACTCTCGTGAGCCAATTGTAAACCGATCAAATCTATTCCCTTCCTGTACGTAACCATCACGGAGACACTTGCTATATCACTGACTGACCGACCAACTGACTCTTTTCCCATCCTTCCTGATGATCATGATGATTGAATCCATGGGTGTGAATGGCTGTTTTGTCCTCTCCGAGATCTTATTCTACCATTCTTCTTGACCATTGTAGTCTTTTTGTAGATTTCCTTCATTTGAAAATTGTAATCGGTCCCGAGGGTTGATTCTGATCCTGTGATTAAGAGGATTTGTACTGGTTTGTGTGATGGTTTGATTGTAAAGATGGTTCTAGTCATTTTGGGCCTTCTTGCCCTTTGATTTTAACTCTGTGGCTAAATTACTTGAACTATATATTTAGATATAGTTTAAAAATACGTTTGCACTTAATAATCTGTTATTGAATAATGATTTTATGCAATCATTTCCGTGCTGCAACACACACACACCTTCCTTATTGTGCAAATGACGATGAGCATTTGCACCGAGATAGAAATGGAGAATCAGTTGTTTCTGGTGGGAAATGAAGAGCAATAATTGACGAGTCAAAGTCATTTATTTAAAATAAAGAGCTACACAGGGAAAGCTCCCCATCAAAACGAAGTCATTTGTCAGGTAATTTGTTCTATAATTTATCTTGAAATGACCACAGCCACCATGACTCGATTATCATCGTATGATTGATTTGCTTTTGTGAGACACTACCTCACGTAATCATGCTTTTAAATCAGATCCACACTGGGTTAAAATGCAACATTTAGCATTTTAAGAGCCTGCCTGGGATTTAATTGGAATCGGGGGTTGCTGCTTGTGGCTTTGTAGCTGAAACAGGCGATTGTGTTGTGATTTGTTTTCCTTTCTCCCACCATTTTCCTTTAACACATTTATGTCCTGTTCCCTGTCTTTCTGTTTCACTCATGTCCACTCTTCTATTTCTTATGTACGTGCCTGTCCGGCAGTCTGATTCACAGACCACAGCACACCTTATTTTGTTTTCCTTTTTCACTTAAAAAATGTAGGCTAGCGCTCACTCATTATGTTAGAGTCTGCAGTGCAGCGGCTTACTAAATTAAGACGAATTGTTTGTTTGCCTAGCTAGTATACCACAAAATAATCCACAGATAATTTGTGCAAGTGGTATCTTAAAACAGGTCATTTGGTTTTCATATTTGTAAAATAATGTTTATTTAATTTAACATCACACCGGCAAGAGGGAGGATACCTTCTCTTGTCATACTTGTTTAGTTTTCATTTTTGCTTATAACTTGCATGTGTCCCTCTCCAAACCCTACATTCTTTTGTCTCCTGTCATTTGATCTTTTTCTTGCACCGACTCGCTCCAGATGCCGTCTAACAACAGCATCCGAAAGCAGATTGAGACGCTGCAGGTGAGTCCTTGTGTGCCCATTCCCTGCCCGGCGCTCTCGCAGTGATCAGGCCGTGGGGCGAAACTTAGAAATCTGACTACTTGACAAAAGGACATTTTAGATATTTTTGCTGAAATTCAAGTAGAGAAGAAAAACAAGTGGAATACTTGTACTGTGTTGTTGAGCTGGTTTGTGTTTATTAGCAATAGTGGTGACTTGTCTGCTATACAGTCACATGCAGTTTGTAACGCTTTTTATCTGGGTTACACAGTATATGCATACAATGTACTTGGACAATAGTAGTCTCAAAACGTGTACGAGAAGTGTTTTTGTTCATCTCCACCAATCAGACTACAAACGTCATAGAAAGGTCAAAGGTCATGGAAATGTGACCCTTTTCATTCCTTTTGGCTGTTCATTTGGCGTCCTTGGTGTTCTAGCATCAGTGCATCATGTTTTTCTGCTGGAGTTGGTAATCTGCTGGCAGTGGCCTCTTATTCCTTGCAATACTTGCCACTCGTGTTGTTGCCATTGGCCAGGTATTGCTGCTGTTCATTTGTCGACTGCATGCGACAGAGGGCCTTAAAATGCACAGTTCTGAAATTAGAGGTGCTGCTTTGTTGTGTGTGTGTGTGCGCGTGTGTGTGTGTGTGTGTGTGTGCGCGATTCCATATGATGTTTCGAGTTACTTTCCTCCACACAACTAACCAGGTGTAATGGTTAAATGAAAGCACAATGATTGTGTTACCAACGATAACTCGAGTCATGCATTCAATGTCATATGAATGAGCATAAATTCAGTTATTTGACTTCATAGAACTGAACCTTCAGCTCAGAAGGTTTTTATATAAATGCTCAGACATCTTCACTTCAGCCGTTTTTATTGTGTATTTATGTCTATATATCTCACTGAACTCCCAAAACTATTGAAGTTAATCTAAAGGTTCACTACTTTTAGGGGCTGGCAGAGGGTTAAACTGTTAATTGTGCAGTGTGAATTTACATTGTCAATTGTCTTTATTCTTCTCTTGACAGTTGGGTGAATTGTCAGTAATTTCAGTATTTACTCTTTCCAAATCAAGGCCCCAGAAAATCAATGTATTAATGATGCGTTTGGCTTTAATGATGAATGCACAGTTCCCGGTAAGAAAGTAAGAAATGCACGGTCGTGTACCCTTTATGAAGGGGTTCAAGATATTTATTTGTGCCCAGTAATTTGCTGCTCTGTTTGACTAATTTGTTGCATTGCAGGCAGAATGACTAGACATACTTGCCGATGCAGTAAAACACAACAAGACAAAGCACATTATCTGTTTCTATGGTGGTGTTCCAAAGGTTGAACTACTTGCAACTGAAAGTGCTGCATGCTCACAGGGGCAAAAACTAAAAAATTAGAAGAAAAGCTGAACATTGAGGGTAGAAAATAGAGGCTGCCAGCACAAAAAAAACACATTTTGTGGACCTAAGCCCAAAGTCTAACCATATGGTGTTTGGTACTCTAAGGTATTTCCACTGTCCCTCCCAGTGAGGGATATCTGTGTGCTTCTGGGAGCAGGGTCATGCTGTTTGTGCGTCTCCGTTCTCAAACATTTAAGTATTGAGACATGAATGTCCTTTTGTTTTTCTTTATTATTTTCCTAAATGTCTTTCATCAATATACAGACATTTTACGTTTGTGTTAAAAATGTTTTAATGGTGATGAAGGTTATTAGCACTGAATGTTGGAAAATCTGCCATATGGTAATCCACTTTTCCTATGATGACGACAAGTGCTCCAAACATGGATGCGCAAAGAATGGCACTGCATGTATGTCCGGTAACATGTTGGCCTCAAATCATTTCACAAATAAGATGCGACTGTGACAATTTTATTTTATTTCTCTACAGAGGACTTAACTGTTGAAAGACTATCTCCACAGTACCGGGAATTGTGCTTCTACACATGGTTGAAGCGTTATTTCTGAGTAGGGCTCTTCAGATACAGGTTTTTCTATGAATGCTGATACTTAGAAATTGGGATCATTGGGATTATGTGGCTGATGTTTGCTTTTTCTTATATATTTTTTATCTCCCTACATTATTCGTATGGAAAAGATGACACATTAATGACGAAGGATATAGAAAAAATCTGTGAACCATTTATTTAATGTCTACAAATAGTCCGACCGGTATATTGTTCACCTCCACTTCATATAGCAATACACTCACTGTACTCATGACTGCATCAGTGACTCATAAGAAATCACATCAATCAAACAATCACAAACAATATGCTGGTGTAAACAACATCAAGCTGATCTATTATTTCACAGGTCGGTAATCAAATGGCCATCGTTCCAGCGAGCATTTGGCCTCATACTGTTTTTACTCCCACAGAACAAAGACCCCAAAATGTCACGTGTAGCACTGGAGTCACTCTACAGACTGCTATGGGTCTACATCATCAGGATCAAGTGTGAGAGTAACACTGTCACGCAGAGGTTCGTCCCTGAGCTATCACTCACACTCAGTCACAGTCACACACACACACACACACACACACGCAGCTAATCCATGTAATATGAATGCAAGTCATTGATGTCAGGTCCTTTGATGTGCAGCAATGCTATTTTCTAACAAACTTTTTATCGTCTTTCTAGTCGACTACTCAGCATCGTTTCAGCACTTTTCCCAAAAGGCTCCCGCAGTGTGGTGCCCAGGGACACGCCCCTCAACATCTTTGTCAAGATCATCCAGTTCATAGCTCAGGTAGCACAGGATGATGATTAAGCACTAAACTCTGGGGACACTTGCTGTTGGCTGGTATTGATTTCTGGTCTGGCTGTTTGTTAAAGGAAAGACTGGACTTTGCTATGAAGGAGATTATCTACGACCTCCTGTGTGTGGGCAAATCTCACAAAACCTTTACCATCAATCCAGAGGTAAAGTAGACACAAGACTTGGGGATTTCATTGCATTCTACTCTCTCTCTTTTACTTACCTCATATTTTCTCCAATGCGACAGAGGATGAATATCGGTTTGCGAGCCTTCTTGGTGATCGCTGACAGCCTACAGCAGAAAGACGGGGAGCCTCCTATGCCCACGACGGGGATCATCATGCCCTCTGGTAACACCCTGCGAGTTAAAAAGATCTTCCTCAACACCACCCTCACTGATGAAGAAGCCAAGGTCATAGGTAGGGGTTTAATTCTAGAGCACTGTGTGTCATCGGGAATAGTTTCAGTCTCCATGGTGCCATGACTATGCTGTGTTTTCAGGCATGTCGCTATACTACCCACAAGTAAGAAAGGCCTTAGATAACATCCTGAGACACCTGGACAAGGAGGTGGGACGTTCCATGAGCATGACCAACGTGCAGATGTCCAACAAGGAACCAGAGGACATGATCACGTGTGTAACCACCACCTGAATCATTGATCCGTGCAGCAGGTTCTTGTATGCAATGTTGTTGTTTTTTCCTCGCAGGGGAGAAAGAAAGCCAAAGATCGATCTGTTCCGCACATGTGTTGCTGCTATCCCCAGACTGATACCAGATGGCATGAGCAGACAAGACCTCATAGAGCTTTTAGCCAAGTGTGTACTCTCTTGACATCAATTTGGATCTTTTTAGCCAGTCAATCGTGTCCCATTTGCTTATATCAATGTCTTTCGATAATTTGGCCCTTCTCTCTCGTCTTGTCACCCAGACTGACCATCCACATGGATGAGGAGCTGCGTGGCTTAGCCTTCACTACTCTCCAGGCCCTTATGGTAGACTTCCCGGAGTGGCGCGAAGACGTGCTCTCTGGGTTCGTCTATTTCATCGTCAGAGAGGTAACCGACATCCACCCCACACTGCTGGACAACGCCGTCAAGATGTTACTGCAGCTCATCAGCCAATGGAGGCAAGCAGTGCAGAGCAGCAATAAGAGCCACGACGTGCAGGTCGGTCAGAGAAGTTAAAGCTGTGTTAATTTGTTTTTGTGTAGTATTTGGTGTTGATGGGTTTTTATTTGTGTGAATTCTCTCGAACAGGGTTCGAGCAGTGGTCACTCTTTGTCCCTGGAACGTGGTCCCTCGTTGGGCGTCTTACACGTGGTGGAGGGTTTGGCGATGGTGGTGCTTTGCAGCTGCCGCCCGGCCACACGCAGGCTGGCTGTTAATGTCCTGAAGGAGGTCCGGGCACTGCACACTGCACTGGGCATCGGCAAGGTAACCTCATTACTCAGCCTAACCAAAAATAACAACCAGATGCTCTTGTCACAACGCTTTTTTAACATCTTTTCCATGTTCTTCAAGGGGGATGAGGAGTTGGCCATTGATGTAATGGACAGATTAAGTGCATCAGTGTTGGAGAGCTTCATTCATCTCACAGGAGCCGACCAGGTACAATGTTTGTTTCCTTATTTATACAAGCGTAAAAAATTGCACAGATCCTTACATTCAACATTTCCTTCTTTCTGTTCTTATTTAGACCAACCTGCTCTACTGTCCCAGTGGGATTGATCTTCAGACATTAGCAGAGTGGAGCTCATCTCCCATCAGCCACCAGTTTGATGTTGTGAGTCCGTCACACATCTGGGTGTTTGCCCATGTCACACAGGGCCAGGACCCCTGGGTCATCAGCTTTTCCAGCTACCTGCGGCAGGAGAACCTCCCCAAGCATTGCCCCACTGCCCTCAACTATGCCTGGATGTTCGCCTACACACGCCTACAGCTACTCTCTCCACAAGTCGATATCAAGTATGTTTCATCACGCCTCCATTGTGATTGTGTGTAGTGATTCGCTGTTATTGTGTTTGGAATATTTCATGGAAGCATAATCCCAGAAAGGAGCTGGGTCCAGTAGGTGTGACACAAATATTTCTAAATTACGAATACGTTTGAATTCATCACCAGTACCCATCTTGCAACATTTAGGAAAGGGGTTTGCAACACAATAGGTAACACCTCAGAATGCCCACTGTACTATACCAAGAAATATAACATCTCTGAGCTGCAGCTTCTTTGTCAGTGAATTGTTTGCTCCTTGGTGTGGATACAATATATATATATATATATATATTGTAAGTATGATTGTGAGGAATTGCACTCCACAGCAGTATATTTCTGCTGAATTGGTTTAGTGTGCCATCTCATAAACGGCAGCTACTTTGTTCCTGCAGCCTAGAGTTTGATGTAATTCTGCCCTTTTCGATTATGTGCCTTTAATCTCTGATTTTTATGTCCACCCACAGCAGTCCCATCAATGCCAAGAAAGTGAACAGCCTGAACAGCAGTGACTCCTACGTCGGCCTTTGGAGAAACTATCTCATCCTCTGCTGCAGTTCTGCCTCCTCCTCCTCACCCATGTGCTCATCATCCTCCACCTCTGGCTCTGTCCGCTGCTCCCCACCTGAGACGCTGGCGTCCACACCGGACAGCGGCTACAGTTACGATTCAAAGGTCAGAGAAATCCTATTGATAACCACATATCCATGCAGAGTACCAAAGTCTTATAATATCTATTGCTATTTTCACTGTGATCACTAAGTCTGGTTTGATTACTAATAGTTCCAAATTATAACTAGATAGGATCTTGAAGTGTGGCACTAACTCACAATGAGTGCTTGTTTTCTACACTACGACCATTAAATCCCTCCCTGTGTGTTATAGATTGTTGGCACTCCCTCGCCCTCCTCCCTGTTTAAACACACTGTTCCAATGATGCGCTCTGAGAGCATGGACATCACAGAGTCTCTTGTGTTGGGGCTTGGCAGGACCAACCCCGTGGCCTTCAGGTAAACAACAATTTGCTCCATCCACAGTGTGGATGTCCACAGCATTTAGAAAACCTGGATGATTGACAAAATGTCTCATTGTAACTCTCCTGTCATACAGAGAGTTGATAGAGGAGCTGAATCCCATCATAAAAGAAGCTCTAGAAAGAAGACCTGAAGTAAGTGTGGTGACAATCATTTATGTGGTGTTGTAGGCAAGGGATAATAAAGTTACATTCCCTCTGTCTTTGCTCTGCAGAACATGAAGCGGCGCAGGCGTCGTGACATCCTCAGGGTCCAGCTGGTCCGGATATTCGAGCTTTTGGCTGATGCTGGGGTCATTAGTCAGATGTAAGTGATACATAGCAAAATATTCAGCATAGGAAACAAATTTGTCAATTTCATTTGTAAAGAATTTTGATATATTAATATGTTGTTTTTTTGTTTACAGAGCTAGTGGAGGGTTAGATGGTGAGAGTCACTCTCTGAACAGTACACTGCTTGAGTACGTTGATCTGACCAGGCAGTTGCTTGAGGCTGAAAATGACAAGGACTCGGACACACTGAAGGACATTCGCTGTCACTTCAGTGCACTTGTAGCCAACATCATTCAGAATGTCCCAGGTATCTCACTGACTCTTGAAATTATTTGCATTCCAAGTCTGTATAAAGTTTGTGTTAAACATTGAAATCTCCTGTGTATTGACATAATTTTTTTGTGTTCCTTTAGTACACCAAAGGAGGACCATCTTTCCCCAGCAGTCACTGCGACACAGTCTGTTCATGCTCTTCAGTCACTGGGCTGGGCCCTTTAGCATCATGTTCACTCCCCTGGACCGTTACAGTGACAGAAATATGCAGATCAACCGCCACCAGTACTGTGCACTAAAGGTACAAACAAACAAACAAACCTCTTTTTGGCATTTGCGATAGTATATTCTATTTTTAGTGAATACTCATAGCTTGTTCAATCTTTCAGGCCATGTCTGCAGTGTTGTGTTGTGGTCCCGTGGCTGACAATGTTGGTCTCTCCTCCGATGGCTACCTCTATAAGTGGCTGGACAACATTCTGGATTCTCAGGACAAGAAGGTAAGGAATAGTTGTAAGTAGTAGCGACAGCAAAGGGTTATAAAGGAGACAAGTTCCATATTAGGAAATTTCAATGGACCAATATAATGGTGGTGTTAACACATAAGCAAGTATGGCATATGTAGTCAGACCAAATATAGTTAGCTTAGAAAAGCTGATGTAACATTTTTCTTTTTTAAAGAGGAGTAGTTTGTTTTGTGTGGCTCTACTGCAAGACTTTCTGAGGTCAAAGTTATGCAATATGCACCACAAGACTGAATAGTTTGACATTAGCACAACACAGTGGTGTTCTGAAGTATTGCAAGTAGTCGGTATGAAACTGTTTCTTTCAGATGACGCCTCCACAATAAAACATAGTAATTAAAATCTATCCAGCCTTTAATCTGTTTGCAAACATAATTACCTGTTAAATTGCAAATTACATGGATTTGGTATGGTTTAATTTGATTATTTGTGTGTTGAGATTTGTTGGTAGTTTGGCAAACTACTTTTGACAACTGAGTAAGAAAGATTGTGTAATGTAATGTAACATGGCCAAATGTGTAATAAGTACTTCATGGTCTATTCCAGGTTCACCAGTTGGGTTGCGAGGCTGTGATGCTGTTACTGGAGCTGAATCCAGACCAGAGCAATCTCATGTTTTGGGCTGTGGACCGTTGCTACACTGGCTCCCGTCGTGTGGCGGCCGGTTGCTTTAGGGCTATTGCCAACGTCTTTCACAACAGGTATTACACACTTGCAGCTTTAAACTTTATATTTGGAACAGGGGGTGTCCGTTTTCTTCCTTAGACTAAAGCCCTGCATCTGTTTTGTGTTACCATCAGGGACTACCAATTTGACACTGTGGTGCTGCTGAATCTGATACTGTTCAAGGCGGCTGATTCTTCCAGGGATATCTATGAGGTGGCCATGCAGCTGTTACAGGTAAGAGTTTTAGAATCAATCAATCAAGATGACTCCCACTCATCAGTGTTTAACTATAGCAACATTAGATATTTGGTTTTATTCTTATACATTCTGATTGCCTGTGTGATGTGAGCAGATCTTGGAACCCAAGCTCTTCCGTTATGCCCACAAACTGGAGATCCTGCGGACAGATGGCATTTTGACCCCTCCGTCACCGCTGCCACACCTCTATTCTGTGTCTTACTACCAGCTGTCTGAGGAGCTTGCAAGGACATACCCAGAGCTCACGCTACCCATCTTCTCAGGTATGCCGAATCATGTCATTGTTTTGACAAAAGGATTCAATTTACTCTGGCTATAACTAGTTTGAGCAAAGCTCTGCTGTTTATGAAGTTGTCAGCCACCATTAGATCGGCATTGCAAGCCAGAGAGCATCAGAGAGTGGGGTAGTGATACAATTGTAACTAAAATCTGCAACTACCAATGCCCTTCCCATTGTCCCCGACCGCAGAGGTGAGCCAGCGTATCCAGACAGCGCATCCTGGTGGTCGTCAGGTGATGCTACACTATCTCCTACCTTGGATGAACAATGTTGAACTGGTTGACTTCAAACCTGCCGTACGGCGGCCGGAGGATTGCTGCAGCGGTGAGGAGGAAGAGGAGACGCACGAGCGCGAGATGATGATGGTGAACAGCCGGCGCTGGCTCCACGGAGAGGGCTGGGGGTCCCCTCGTGCCACAACCATGGTGCTAAACAACCTCATGTTCATGACTGCTAAGGTGAGACCGCTCATGGAGCGTGTCGACTTGTAATACATGAATAAGGTGTCTTTTTTTAAAACCTTTTATTGACCGTGGAATGACTGGATCTCTGCAGTACGGGGATGAGTTTGCCTGGTCGGAAATAGAGAACGTGTGGACCACATTAGCAGACAGCTGGCCAAAGAACCTCAAAATCATTCTGCACTTCCTCATCAGTATGTCAGGAGTCAACAGCGACCCCAGTCTATTACCCTACGTAAGTCGAAGTATCGTCACAGTCCGCTACCCGTTGGTGTGTCTCATCCTCGTGTTTCTAACGTCATGACACATGTGCCCCCAGGTGAAACGAGTGGTGGTTTACTTGGGCAGAGATAAGACTATGCAGCTGCTGGAGGAGTTGATGTGCGAGCTAGAGTTGACCGATCCTGTCAGCTCAGCTGTCACTCACATGGACAACCCCCCCTACTATCGCATCACCTCCAGTTACAAGATCCCCTCAGTCACCTCAGGTTGATAAATAAACAAGTTCACAGCTCAGGCCTTGGTTTGTGGTGTCGAGTCACGTCTTGTCTGCTCTAGATGCTTAATGTTGCGTGTCTGGTGTCTTAGGGACAACCTCTAGCAGCAATACCATGGTGCCAGGAAATGACGGTCACCATGACAGCAAGACGAAAGACTCGAACATGGAGGACAGGTATGATCTCCAGTAGAGCAGCATTCTCTCAGTGACACATATGATACAGTGCAGTGTGGGCTGCCGTTAGGTGTGCTATAATTACAGAGTACTCAAAATGATTTCAAAGTCATATTTCACTGAGGAGGTGCACAAACAAACTATTCAGTAACCTACTTTAAACTGAGCAACCTGGGGAGTATTGCACCACTCAGACAGCAATAAATAAAGTGGAGATTTTCTCAACATTTCAAATCTACGCAATGAGTTTTCCGTGAAAATTGCTCCGGTGAAACAGACTGAATGTCCTGAAGCGATCATGCTATTTCTGCAGTTACACCCACCTGGATATCTACAGTGGTCTGAACACCAACCTGAACCGTCAGCACCACCGCTTGGAGTCACGTTACAGCAGCAGCTCCGGTGGCTCCTATGAGGAAGAGAAAAGTAAGCAATGACCTCTTCATTTGAATTTGTGGTATATTTGGCATGGACAGACAAAAGAGTATTTATAGCAATATTAATGCCTGTATCGTATTGTTTGTTCGATATGTATGGTAACTAGGTGTTACAGTGGTGTGGTTATAAAAGACGTTTAACAGACTCAGACTTGACAGTGTCCTGTTGAAGCTCAACCGTGGTTCTCTTTAAACCCAAGCTGTATATACTTTGCACAACCGAAAATCAGAATGTGGCATAGAGGACGCATTATAAGCTTTGTAATCCAAAAAGGAATTTAATGACATTTTTCAATCTTAGAACAGACAGGACAATATCTGTAGAGACATGGCAAGACTGCTGTAACAAACCACAGCTTATCTAAAAAATTTGTTTGTGTGTGTATGTGCATTACATTATTATTTGTGACTTTGAAGTCTTTTCGATGAACGAGTCTCTTTTTTTCCCAGGTGACTCAATGCCACTTTATGCTAACTGGCGTTTGAAAGTGATGGATCACAACCGGCCGGAGCCTCTGCCCTTCCCTCCCACAGGAGGCTGCTGGTCTCCTCTGGTGGATTACTTACCAGAGACCAACGCTCCTGCTGTTCCTCTCCACAGGTGCGCCGTATATAATTCCCCTCCTCCTGGTCCAGCACACTAATATACAGATACAGAAGTCCTTATTTTCTTTTCTTTTCTTTCAGATGTAACATTGCAGTCATCCTGCTAACCGACCTCATTGTGGACCACGGGGTCAAAGTGGAGTGGAGTGCCTATCTGCACCTCCTACTACATGCAATTTTTATAGGTGAGCCAGCAGTCATCCCTGAAATACTACTGTTGATTTCTTTCTTTCTTATTAACTAATTCATCTTTTTGTTGTCTTGTCCTCACTCAGGCTTCGATCACCAGCACCCAGAGGTCTATGAGCACTGCAAACGGCTCCTTTTGCACCTGCTCGTGGTCCAGGGAGCAAACAGCAGTGTTCAATCCGTTGCCATGGTGCTTTTACGCAACAGGGAATACAACGAGCCCCGAGTCTTGACTGTGAGGCCCCCAGCTCCAGAGTTCAACCTGACAGGTCAGTTTTTTTGCAGAGCTTCAGAATAAGAGTAGAAAGCATCTTCTTTGTAGTCAAAGTAAGTTAATGTTAATGCGTCAAGATCCGTCTGTAAGCAGAAATATACAATGATACCTTATTTTCAACCAGCTGTTTAACTGCTATTATAGCCACCGTGGAATGGGAGAATAAAAAAGAAACAGCGCATAAATTCATCATTTGTTCTGCTGAGGTTCGCCACTGGGTGGCAGCAAGGAACAAACATCAAACAGGATTTCCCTGTGCTACAGTTTTGAAAGCAGGACCAAATCAACTCATGTTCAAGTGACTTAAGCCTGCCAAATGAATATTAAGATTTTCTTTGCGACGCATGTTTTGTCTACGCAGGTGTGCAGGAACTTTTGCCAGACTGTCAGCCTTCGCCTATGACGGACTCTGGCCTCAGCTCAAGCTCCACGTCGTCCAGTATCAGTCTCGGAGCAGGAGGAACCGCTCTGCCCCACCTTTCCCCGACACTTCTCGGCGAGGTAGACGCAACCGCCGAGCAGGACGAGAAGGTCAAAGCCCTCATTGAGTTCATCACCTCAAGGTGAGAGGATGTTCTTTCACTTGGCTTTATTGACATATTCCCCATTGTCTACCTGCAGAAGTGTACCATGCCGCTCATTCTCCTAAATCATTTGCTTTCATGCTACCAGCACAGTCTGAGAGGAGCGGGTATTTTTATATTGCATGGGCTTGCCGTTGGTTTTTCATCGGGTGGTGTGATGACAGTTGACGTTTTGAGCAGTAGTGGACTAAGTGTATTCGTCTACTGCTTTTTTAGAAAGCGGGGACCACTCTGGAACCATGAGGACGTGTCGCCCAAGAACCCCAATATCAAGAGCGCCGACCAGCTGAGTGTTTTCGTTAGACACGTAGTTACTGTCTTCAAACACTGCCAGTCAGGTCCGTATCATGCGTAGCTGGAATTCACCAGTTTCAGGCTGTGCTTTGGCTACAACATAGTCATCTCTTGGTGCTCTTACATCCCTGTAGGTTTCCAGCTGGAATCTTTGCTGAGTGAAGTAGCCCTGCAAACCGCTCTCTCCTGCTCGTCACGTCATTACGCTGGTCGCTCCTTCCAGATATTCAGGGCTCTCAAACAACCTCTGACTCCTGCCACATTGTCTGACATCCTGTCTCGGCTGGTTGAGACTGTGGGCGACCCAGGAGAGGAGGCTCAGGTAAGAGAAAGAACGTTGCATGGTCATATAATGCGTATCATTGAGTCGGGATATCGTTATTGCATGCAGTTTCTGTCTGGTGTTTTTGACTAGTCTCTTTTTTCCCCTCTTCAGGGCTTTGTCATTGAACTGCTTCTAACATTGGAGTCAGGCATTGACACACTAGCAGACACAGTCAAGAACTACGACCTCCTCACTGCCTTAGCACAGTAAGTCATATTTGGCTTTCCCTTGTTGTTGCTCACAGACTGACCAGTAATCCATATAATCTGTCCTTTATTTGCAGAACATCTACCTGTGATCACTTGTTGGGGGCAAAGTTTGCTGCCAACAGGAAAAGCACAGGCCAGTTGAACCTGAATAGCGGCGGACTTTACCACTACGTCCACACTCGCAGCAACTCCCTCCGAGCTAGTCTGATGAGTGAACGAAAGGCGGACAGACGCAGGAGCAACACCTTAGACATAGCCGACCGACTTGGCGGCAGCCACGGGAATTTGGCGCGCACACGGAGCTTATCGTCGCTAGGCGGCGGAGGGGGTCCGGGAGGGGACGCCAACCCTCCCGTGGACCCGTCCAACCTGATGGCGACCGTCTTCTGGATAGCCGCCTCGTTGCTGGAGTCGGACTATGAGTTTGAGTATCTGCTGGCCCTGCGGCTTCTCAACAAGCTGCTTGGCCAGCTGCCTCTGGACCGTGCCGACAGTCGGGAACATCTGGAGAGGATCCAGGGCAAGCTGAAGTGGTACAGCTTCCCCGGTCTACTGCAGCTCTTCCTCAAGGGCTTCACCTCTGCTTCTACTCAGGAGCTCACCATCCACCTGCTCAGCAAGCTCATCAGTGTATCCAGACACACACTGGTAGACCCATCCCAAGTGGCAGGTGTGTATGTGTCTGGTACTCACACTTCTATACAAAATGAGACCCTTTTTCCCTTTTCTGCTTATACATAGAATCCAGACTTAGACTTGAGCAATTGACTTGTTTTGTCTCAGGAGCAACGATGAAAAAGACAAACAGATCATTTAGAATTATTTGGTGCTTTATTCAACTGATTACAAACCATAGCCATGTCTGGAAAGGTATGTGGAAGATTTAGATTTTTAACACTGTTCAGGAAGCCGAGAGCAGATGGGCAGGTACCTTCCTGTTTCCACTCACAAGATAACACTCATCACCTGCGGTAGAGCAAGACAAACAGGATGACAGAAAGGGAAGGCTCTGCAGTTGTGCAATGTCAGTTTCTTCACAGTCTGACAGCATCTTTGCGGAAATGAAGGGGAAAGACGGCCGAGAGGGGAGCGTTCGTTTTGTTTTAGCGGATTTGCCTGAATCATGTGATACAGAGAGATTATTTGTGTCAAGAGTGCACATTAGCTTTGCATGATTTCTTTTTTTCTCTTTCCTAAGACTGGATGACTTACGTTGTGTTGCTTGCTGTGTTGTGTCCTCAGGTTTTCCCTTGAATATCCTGTGCCTCCTACCACACCTCATCCAGCACTTTGACAGCCCCACTCCCTTCTGTAAGGAAACGGCGGACAAAATAGCCAAAGTGTGCGCCGAAGAGAAGTCGGCCACGCTCTCTAACCTGGCCCACATGATGAGCCTGTACAGCACACACAGCTACTCCCGCGACTGCACCAACTGGATCAATGTGGTCTGTCGCTACCTCCACGATGCCTTCGCCGAGATAACCTTGAACCTGGTCACTTACTTGGCTGAGGTATAGAAGTTTTTTATTTTTTAGATCCAACCCCGTGTGGTTAGTGATATTTATTCCATATTTGTTGATTTATGTTCTGCGTTTATTTCAGCTGCTGGAGAAGGGCCTTCCCGGCATGCAGCAGTCTTTGTTGCAAATTATCTACAGCCTGCTGAGTCACATTGACCTGTCAGCAGCGCCCGTCAAACAGTTCAACCTGGAGATAATGAAGATCATTGGCAAATATGTCCAGGTGAGACTTCTAATTTACACTCTGAAGTACACTACATTTATAAAACCTTTGTTTCTGATTCATTGACTGTATGAAATATTATAAAGGAACCAAGAAATGAATCTTTGGTTCCTGCAGTGTTGAGGATTGGGGAAGAAATTAACCCTCGCACCACTCTGGTTCAAAATGGATAATGCATTAAACAGTGGCGCGTGTATATGCACGTATATTCTATGAGGGAATACTTGTCTGGCATATAAAGAGTGGCACAAGTGAGGATAATAGCGAACAGCGTATCTCACAGGATCATTGTTTACAGTCCTTTTTGATACAGTCTCGGCTCTTTGTGGAAGCCTTTTACCAGCCCTGACCCAGGGCGCTCTATGCCACTCACTCAGGACAGCATCTGACAACTGTTATACCATTACTGCCTTGGGCCGGCTCTCTTTCTGGCTCACCACCAGCTTCAGCTTTTCTAAAAGCCATTGAGTTTGTGCGTGTACTGTAAGCCAGTGTGTGTGCACTCGTGTGCACCCTGAGATGTATTTGTGTTGTGATCTTTTTACGGTTCTCTGACGGGCTAATAAAGGCTGTATACGGTTAAAGTGTGACTAAATACTTCAGAGATGTTTTACAGTCTCTGTGGGGAGGCGATGATTTGGTTTTCAGAGGCAAAATATGTCCTTTCACATTCATAAATTCTCAGACGCCCACACAGCTTGATAGTTTACAAAGGAATCATTATGTTTCCATTGTTTTTTGTTGTTTTTTATAACAGAGCCCACATTGGAAGGAGGCCCAAAACATTTTGAAGCTGGTGGTGTCTCGCTCAGCCAGCCTCGTCGTCCCAGACGATGTGCAGCGCTCTTACAGCACAGAATCATGCGGCTCTCCTGAAATCGCCTTTACACGAATATTCAACAACTCATCCAAGGAGCTGCCTGGCAAGACCTTGGACTTCCACTTTGACATCTCAGAGGTCAGTATATCCCTCTTTAGCTGCTTTCACCCCTTCTTTTTTGTTTGTCTCACATCACTTAACTAGTATTATTTGACTTTTAGACGCCAATCATTGGGCATAAATATGGTGACCAGCGTAGTGCAGCGGGTCGGAATGGAAAGCAGCAGGTGATCGCTGTAACCAGGAGCACTTCCTCAACATCGTCTGGCTCAAACTCCAATGGGTTGGTTCCAGTGAGTTGGAAGAGACCTCAGCTCTCTCAGGTATGTACCTAACAATGAGACATAACGTGCTGATGGGGGGCGGCTCACTGTCAAACTTTGAAGATGCTCTGTGGATAGTCTGAAAATTTCCCCATGTTTAATGTTTTCTTTTTGTTTGTTTTACAGAGAAGAACTAGAGAGAGACTCATGAATGTTCTTTCTCTATGTGGTCCGGAGTCTGGCATACCCAAAAATCCATCCGTAAGACTCCTCTCCTACTCTAAAGCCACAGACAAGGTCTCTGCTCAGTGTTCAGAAATATGTTGTAAATGCTGCTGTGTGTTTACTGTTGTGTTGTATAATTCTCAGTTGCACTTACTGCCGTTTGACATGAGCCTCCTCCTTTTCTTCCCTTGCAGGTTGTGTTCTCATCCAACGAGGATCTCGACTCTGCAGACCAGCAGACCAGCCTGATACCCACAGTGGAGGAAGTGGTCCGAGAGGAGGAAGGACAGGGAGAGGACACGGGCAGTGAGCAGCAGTTTGGTGTCTTCAAGGACTTCGACTTCTTAGATGTGGAGTTGGAAGATGCTGAGGTGAGGCTTTACAGCGCAGGTTCTTTGTTACTAATAATGAAAAGAGAATAAATTGACATTAATCATATTACCGATATGCATGAAGAAACAAAAAAGCAGTAGTATAAGATCATTCGGACACTCTTAATCACTGAAGTCGTTTGCTTCCAGATGAGCAATGATGGCGTCTTTTTTGTGTTATTTGTCCTGACTATCGTAGTGGAGCATTTGTTTGTCTGTAGTCTACTAACACACATATTCCTTCTCTTCTCTTGCCACAAGGAGTTGCAGGTAAGTGTGTGGCTTCTTAGAGATCCCGTCTGCACTGTCGTAGTTGTGTTTTTTTCGTGTCCAATCATAGTTCAACTACGGATTAGAACACCTCTTCATTCGTCTTGTTGGTTGGGGATGTATCACCAAATTGTGCATTCATCTACTTCGGGGTCTCCTTTAAGTTGTGAATTGTGCTGCATGTATTGTGCTTTGTTTTGTCATTAAAAAAAAACAAAAAAAAAACGCCTGCATGGACTGTGTCTCACTGCTGTCGACCATCCTGCAGGGGGAGAGCATGGACAACTTCAACTGGGGCGTGCGGCGCCGCTCCCTGGAGAGCATGGACAAAGGGGACACGCCGTCTTTGCAGGAGTGCCAGTACACCGGCAGCACGCCAAGCCTCAACCTCACCAACCACGAAGACACGGACGAATCGTCTGAGGAGGAGGTACTGAGCGCTAGCCAGATTCTCACCCGCTCTGGCCTTGTAAGTCTCACTCTGATTAGGGTCCCAAAACAATACCCCCCACCCCCTCTCCCCAACCGACCCACCATGCTCCTCACACTGCCCGCTGGCATGGTGTGTGTGTGTGTGAGTGCTGAACTGAACTGGAACTGCTTCCAGTGTGGACAAGGGCTAGATGCTTGCTTCTTGGCTGGTGGTAGGCGCCCCCCCTCCACTCCCCTTCCGACCTTCAGTCCAGTCTGGCTTCCTCTGACTGCTAGATAAACGCTACCGCCCCCCTCTTCCCCTCTTGTCATTTTTAAAAATCTTTCCACTTGGTAAGTACTGTGTAGGAAAATAAATCACGACTTGAGGTAAATCATTGATTGTACAAACAAGATGAGCGCAGGAAAAAATCTAATTATCATAATTGAATATGAATATGAAATATGACATCATCACAGCATGTGCCTTTCCGAATCTTTTAACTGTTTACCCGCTTGTCTAACTCTTTTGAACTTTTGCTCTGCATAGCGAGGTCTCAGGCTGCTGGTGCTACTGGTAGAAACGCTTTCCCCTCCCAGTCTAGTTGGGAATCTTTTCTGTCTCTCTCTTTCTCTCTTCTTGATCTTTGGTAGTGCACGGTGAAAGAATGAGCTTTTTTGCCTTTTTGTCTGGCATTCGTCCCAGAAATGTGAACAAAACGATCATGCACAACATTTGATGTGATTTTCAAACATTCTTACCCAGGGTGTGCTATTGATATTATCTTGGCATGCTCGTATTTTTTGCCTGAAACACGTAAAATGACATTTGTTTAGCTACAATTGATAAGAAACACATTAGAATTTGTGTTTCACTGAGAGTATAAATATAAATACAAGTCAGTATTGGAGCGTCTCTTTATGTAACAGCATGTGATGAATGCTGACCAGCTGGTTCTCAACTAATCATTAGGTCTGGTCCAGT
>CAESWR010000739.1:10757-26137 GCA_903171835.1 Mullus surmuletus | reverse complement strand
GCAGGTCAGAATGAGGATGCGGAGTGTATCAGCACAGTGATGCCGCCCTGTTTCGCTGAGCAGAACCCCGTCACAGCCCCTCTGATGTCACTCCAGCCACAGAAAATTACGCACTGCGCCTTTTACGCACAGACGGACGTTGGACCCTCAAGGTCCAAATCACACAAAAGTGGATTAGATGACTCGTTCCACTTGTTTGTGTGTGTTTTAAAGTAACTTTAAAGTAACCTTTATGCAAAAATAATAATAATCTTGAAATAATTAAAAAATCAATTACCTTCAAAACAATGTCCGCTATGCGAGAGTAGCGGTACTTGAGCATCACCCCCAACCCGATGGGGATGAGAGTGCTGCACAGGGTCAGGATTATGGCCCCAAAGGGCATGAGATCGACCACGGGTGTGTTGATCCACGCTCGACTGTAGATCCACAGACACAGCGGCATCAGGACGAGCGCCAGCAGCGTGGACGAGATGGTCATGATGATGCTGTGGAGCAAAGACGCGCTGTTAGAGACTGTGAAGGAGCTGCGGGTCCACTTCCCTCTGAAAAAACCCTTATTATATTGGTAAACAGGCGCACATAAGCTTAAAAGTGTGCGTAAAGTTGTAAATCTCCGTGCGTAATGGCCCCCAACACGCCCAAACGCGCCTTTACCTGAGGTTCATTTCTCCGTGGACCAGCAGCGACATGATGTTGGACAGGTTCCCCCCCGGACAGCAGCCGCACAGGAGCACTGCCATCGCGGCCACATCGTCCAGAGAGAAGGCTAAAGCCAGCAGGAAGGCCACCAGCGGCATGATGACGAACTGGCACACCAGCGCCAGCAGCACCCCGATGGGTCTGCGGATGTGCTCCCCGAGCTGGCTGACCTCCACCGTGCAGCCCAGGCCCAGCATGGTGAAGCACAGCACCAGACCCACGAACACGTTGATCCCGTGGCTGAGGGGGGAGTCCCAGAAGGCGGGCACCAGGTGCGCAGCCTCCGACGGCAGCGGCGGCGGCGCGGCCATCAGCTCCACTCCGGCTGCAGTCCTGCCGAGGAACACGGCACCGCCGGCCACTAATCCAGAAGAACCAACAACTCGCTCCAAAGAGTCAGCGTGAAGAAAGCCCAGCGAGCCGGAGCTCTGCGCGTCGCCCGCCGACAGGCTGGAGTTCTCCATGGCGCAACAGGAGGAAAGCGGCTCTCCACTGTGGGTTCGGTGGCTGCTGCGCTTCTACAAAGCCGAGTCCCCTAGTGGCGCTCTGTCACCAACACTGAGGCGGCCACAGGACGTGCTGGAGCCATGGCACCAAGTCTTAAAGCGCCTCGCGGAGTCACACTGGTGCCACGGATTGGCTCCTGGGAAAGACGCAGGGCGCGGGAGGAGAGTCCACCGCGCACCGGCTGAGTCCACGGCGAGGGCTGGACGGACCAATCAATCACGCTCAGGCTGCGCTTTTATACGAGCTCTGCGCCGCTCACACACAGAGGTGCACACACACACACACATCTGCTCACCACACGCAGCGCGCTTCTGCTCGGAAAGGGTACATTACGCACAATCCTCCTGTGGGACTCGGAGGCTGATCAGCTGGAGGAAGGGGTCGGGCAGACGGCTGCTTGTGCAGACTGAGCCCGCGGAGGAGCAAAGTGTGCTGATCTTTATACAAGTGCAGCAAAGTGTGCAAATTTCTTTTGTCCGCCGCGGGTTTCTTTCATGCTGGGCGCGCGTTACGCATGGGTTCACCTGCGCTCTCCGCGGTGCGCGGCGGTGCCACGGAGGGGAGATGATGGGGAAGGCTGATGCTGCTCGGCCAGGATGGTTAACCGAGGGCCTGTTACACATTATTCACCTTCTTTTTTTGTATAATGACTCGATGCTGCTGCTGGGATGAGATGAGAAGCTGTGGATCACCTCAATATTTGAAGTGGCATCAAGCAGATCCAAGAAATTCAGATTCAACAGTTTGATTAAAGCAACGTGTGGTTGGAAAATGCATGTAAAAAGTCTAGTGTGAGGATGACAAAAACACATTTCCAAGGAGTTTGCGAGCACAAAGAAGATCTCAGGTTTGTCTCCTCTCCATCCTCGGATGCTGAAGCGGTCACGGTGTCCAGGAGCTCCCACGCCCGCCGCTCCTCCATCTCTAATCTAATTCATTCATCTGGAGGCCGCCGTGTGCACAAAGCCAGCGCTGCACATAAAACAGCA
This sequence comes from Mullus surmuletus, assembly GCA_903171835.1. Classification (NCBI taxonomy): domain Eukaryota; kingdom Metazoa; phylum Chordata; class Actinopteri; order Syngnathiformes; family Mullidae; genus Mullus; species Mullus surmuletus. The sequence goes on along the minus strand of CAESWR010000739.1, from coordinate 23,939 downwards.
GCTGGCAAATATTGATTGATAGAAGGTTTTGCACCTGCAGCTTTATCAAAGCTCTGACCTGCACTTGATGATCCTGTGTGTGTGTGTGCGCCACTTCATGCATGTTTACTGGGTGGGCGTGTCTCCTGCAAAGACACATCAGACTGCAGCATCACCTCGCTGGTATTAAAAACCCGGAGCCTATCTCCCCTCCCGTCTCCGCGTCGGCTGGTGTCTGCAGACGCGATGCTCCCGCTGTGAAATATATCAGCCGGCGGTATCTCGCTCACAGGAAGCTCCACATCCGGAGAAAAGAGATGCGCCGCCGCCCCTGACGTCAGATGTCTTGGAGGCTGCTGGGGCGGAATGGAACAGGCGTGACTCAGATGGTCGTCAGTCACCTTCTGCTTCACCCAGGAGACACACACCATGTCCCCCATTAGGTGTGTGTGTGTGTCTTTTCTTGTCTTGTTATGTTCTACCCAAGCAGGTGATGCTGTCACTTTCCACAGCACCCGCACAAGATGGCAAAGCACTTAAATTCTATTCTAACATTGATTAGTGAGTGTGGGCGTGTGCTGAAGTCAGCCTTTCTAGCAAACCACCCCTTATTCCTTCACGGCCTCGGGTTACGGGGTCAGGGCCAAAGGTCAGGCTCATATATTCAACGATAACAGCATCATGTAGTGAGAGAGGTTGTTACGTTCCATGTTGAGATTAAATGTGTCCATCTAATTAAAATCTATCCAATTAATATGAGTTGGTTTCTTGAAATTCTGAAGATCCATGTACAGATGGAGGTGGGGCTGCCCTGCCAGTCCCCTGTAGGCAACGGCCTGGGTTGCTTGCCCTGTTGCAACACTTCTGTGTACAGAGAAGCCATTTGTCTTTCATCTTTATCACCAAAGGGACAAATTTGGTAACATATAAATGAGCACTACTATCATTAGGGCTGAACTGGCCTAGTAAACAGCCCATGGTGGAGCCTCCCAATACACTGCTGCTTGTGAATATTCCCTGGACAAATCTGCTGCACAGTTGCCGCCCCCTGCTGGTTGTGAACGGTACAACAAAACAGGAATGATAGTTGTGTTTGAGAGTAAATGACAGCTGTCGACAACACGCTTGTACAAGACGAGTGTTTCCCCTCGAGGCACCTGAACAATATTTTGGATTCACATGGTGTTGCAATGGGAAGTGGTGATTTAGACTTTAGAGTCAAAAGCTTCACTCTGATTTGTCCTCACTTGAGCAAGCGAGCGTCTGTGTCTTTTCTTGTCTTGTTATTTTGTACCAAAGCAGGTGATGCCGAGTCAGCCGACAGAGGAAACTGGCTCTGGCCACTCGTATCTGCAGTCTCATCGTCGGCCGGCGCTGTGGCTCCTTAATCAACTGATAAAGTGATAGTTTGTCCCTGCAGCCGCAGCCAAAGATGTTCCCCTTGGTTGGGATTTTCTTTTCCCCACAATAGCACTTCAACTTGATTCACAACAAGCCACAAACAACAAGAGTGGAAGATATCTTCACTTTTAACAGATTTCTGAAAAAGTGTGTCATAAGGTTGGTCATTGATGCTTGAAATATTGTCATGGAAGACTTGAAGGAGGGTTGAAATGAGAGTTGGCACACAAAGTGGAGCACATTTTCACATTTTGGAGGGTTAATAATAAGGATAATAAGTCTTTGCCCCCTGGTTGACAAAGATAGTTCACTTTTTTTTCAGAAAAAAGAGGCATATTTAGAGTATTTTTTCAGCTTTTATTTGAAATGTGACTTTACACAGGAAAACCGAATGTCATGTTTGTGGATATAAAAAAAAGTTCAATAACAAAAACTTTCACACAAAAGGTGTGGCTATGTCTTTTTGCAACATTCTTTCCGGCTTCCCACTGAATCTGAGCTTTAACCGAGGCACCTCTCTTTAATAAATAGTTTCATTTACAGAATGCGTCATTAGTCATAAATATGAAGGCGCAACATTTTTCTTTTTAAAGCAATTATTAATGTAATTATTCAATTACAATCAAAAAAAAAAAACAGGCAAGCAAATCAATCAAGCAGATGCAAATAAACTTGGCAAAACCAGGAATTGGCACAAAATGATGATAAACAGACTTCAAACTCAAGTGACACTTAAAATTATAGGCACTAGTTTAATAACCCACCACAGCAATTAGCAGACCACCCCTCCCCCCATACACACACACACACAAACACACCGACAAGCCGGCCAAAACCTAATCAGCTCGTCATCTTAGTCAGGATATTTGTTCTTTTTTTTCACGGCGTGAATGATATACACTGATAAATCTGTTTAAAAAAAACACTTTCTTTTGTTCTCTGGGGGACACAATATATTTTAGTTTGGGTGCTTTCTCAATAGATATTTCATTTTATTTTACTTCAGACAAAACTCGAAACTAACTGAATGATCGAAGCACTTAAAGGGTGAAACATTTTGGCAAACGATGGTTCAAGTCAAAAATCGGCCTCCGACTCACCCTGACTTAATACGTAACAAAAAAATAAAAAAATAAAGAAATGCTTTGGAGAGTTAGCTTGCAATTGAGGTTCAAAATGTACATTTTTTTTTTGTGTTTAAACAATTTGAATTCTTAAAAGAAAATACTGATATGGATGTCTGGACATAAACTTCTTAAATAATTTGAATAAATAATTCGCAAATAAACAAACTTGTGCATACATTCTGGCTGATTTTACACGAGGAAACAATTCTCCAACGACACAGAGGTGCTTTTCGCTGTTGCCAGACATTTGTACGATCCTCCGACGTTGCGGGACGTCTCGCCCGGCCGGCAGCGTCACGGAGATCGCTCGCCGACAATCTGTCAAACTCAGAGCTGAGAGAGAAGAAATGCGTGGAAACATTTCGGCCTGAGGGAGGTGGGACAAAGAGGGGGAAGCCGGGCGATGTGACGGATGATTGCGGTCGAACCGAGGCGGGTGACGCGACCTCTGCTGGGCGGAGCCGGAGTCGGGCTGGTTTCTTTGGCATTCTGGGAGCTGTTGGCATGCCGGACCCCTCCGGAGCCGATCCGCGCAGAGAAGCATGATGGGAGGGATCCTGTTCGCGACTCCAACATGGACGCCATCCTCTCCTCCGTTAAATTTCGATATATTTTTTGGGACATCAGTCTGTCTTTCTCTCCCTTCACTGTCAAAGTTATCAGGGTAGATAAAGTGCCGTGTTGTGACTCCGCCTCCTCGTCTTGATAGTTTGAGTGGAGAGCCCCCCGCTGGCCCAGCTCAGTAGCAGCCTTCTCGCCAGTTTTCGCCCGTCCCACCCGCGCCGCTGTAGGTCCGAGGAGCAGGGAGCGACCTGGAGGAGAGGCGGGTTAAACTCAGACAAGAACACGGTGAAGCGTAAGGCTGGGTATTTAAACATTTCCCATGCCAGTAGCCTTAAACCAATATGGATACCACTTGAGTACTTCATTTGATACTTTTTGTTACTTCATTCAATATCAATCATGCAAATAGAAAGCAATCAGTTGTACAAATGTGACCACTCCTCCCCATTCAGAAGATTTTTTACACAAATACATTTTGAAAGTGCTCAAATTATGCGAGTAAAACCATAGAAAGTCTTTTTTTCTAGATGTGGGTACAAAAACAACTGATTACAGGTATCGTTTGACAGGCGCACTTTCGATACTACCTGGCACTGGGTTGTTTTGGTAGATACCTTTCAGGTATCAAGTACCGATACCCAGCCCGACTTTCAGTTAATAGTATCTGACACCTGTTAGTTAATCATCTGTAAAGTTTACTCAATAAGTGCTAAATTTACGTTGAATTTGCAGTAATACCACGTTCAGTGAATAGATGACAAAAGGTATGGAAAGGGAGGATGATTTGACTATTTCAGGGGTTATGCCATCCCCCAAATCCCCCCTCGAGTGCTGTGTGTGTGCGTGTGTGTGTTACCTCCGCACAGGCTGGGCCAGCTTGCTGCGGGGCAAAGGGATGCCACCGCCCCCGCCGCCGCCGCCACCGCCACCGCCTCCTGCCGAGGGGCGGGGCAAGCCGCTGCGTGGAGCAGCCAGGGAGCGGGTGGGGGTGGATGTGGCGGAGCCCGGGTTGGACGTGGCCTTCACCGGCTGCCTCAGCGCCAGTGGGGAGGGCGTGGCCGGAGTTCGCAGCTTACTGGGAGAGGGAACTAAAGACAGGGAGAGCGGCGTCACGGCCCGCAGGCGGCAGATTCACCATGAAGTCATGACCAAGAGCACAATGACGTGAGGTAGATCTAAACATGGTCGCTACGTCCCTACAGAGCAAAGAAACGGTTTAGAACGTGAAAGGAAACTGCCACATCCATCACGCTATGATGCAGAGCTAGCAAATAAACATTACTAAGAATGGGGAAATGAGGAGAAGCTGACTGAGCGACTGACTGACCCACTATGAGTCTGGATGTGTAGGCAGAATGAGGTGATTTACACACACTTTTCTAGCACAGACTAGAAAGCACACATCATAGCACAACATCGATACGACCACGCTGAGGAACCACAATCACAATATTTAAGAAAACCCTCAGTGAATACTCACTGAAATCACCTTCTTCTCCAAAGCAACAGGAGAGTGGGACTAGACAAAGACGAAGACAACAGAGACAGGCCTTAATTTAGAGCAGGGAGGGAGGGAGGGGCCGAGTGGGGGGCGTCGGCCTCCGTGAGTCATCGTCAAACTCGCTGGGAATGGCGAGTGCGACCTGTTGACCTCGGTCGATGAGACGCCGACTCGGGGTCAAACGTAGACGGTGTGAAACGACTGGACGGAGCTGCTGTGATGTCACGAGTAGGCCACGCCCCCAAAGCACAACATGCTTAATCGTTGAAAAGTCGAAATGGGACTATTGGATTTTTAAATGCGCTTCAGGCTATACTAAAGACTGAACCATAAGCATATACAGCATAATATCACAATAGTTTGCAATATTTATCAGTACGCAGACAGCAAGCATCTATTGTCCTCTGTCTATATTCTATCTTCTGACTAATACAAATCAATAATTGAATATAAAAAAAAATAAGAGTGCCTCAAATTCAATGTTGCTGCTAGTCCCATCTGAGGATCTAATAATAATAATATTTAAATACTAATTGAATTGCATATTATGGAAATTGCTCAAATTTTGGAATCTTTTTACGTAAACAAACTGGCATTTAGAGGGTTAAAATCCCCCCACATAATGAATATTTTATATAAATATATATATATATATTTTCAGGCTGAAGTTGATTAAACAGACTGACCCATTTAGAGTGGAAAAAATGTTAACCTATGTTATTTTTACACAAGTTTTTTGGGAGGGGACGTTTTTTGTCCTAAGGGACGATTGAGAAGGTTTTTTTGAGGAACTCTTCAAGGTTAACCTGAACATTGCAATCATTTTATCATAATTCATCAAAAAAAATATAACGAAAGTGTGTATCATGTAACACTAGGCTCAGGCTAAGCTCCGCCCACAGTATCACACAGTCTACAGGTGGACGACGCGCTGCAGTCAAACATCTCGCCCCACGGGTTGGCGAGCGCTTTGACTGCAGGTTTGGTTTTATTCCCGTGTCAGACATTGTGCGGCAAATGAGGCGCAAGGAGCATCAGAGCGAGTGTGTGTCGTGGTCGGAACTGCTGGAGTCGAATCTCGGAGCGGCTCATATGCTAAAGGAGCAGTTCACACAAATGCGAGACACGAGGAACATTGAAGGTGAAAAAGCATTTCAGTTGTTTTTGAAATATGCAATGTGGACAGGTGAATTTCAGGGTTCATATAGGTGCTTGAATTCTTTGAAAATGCATTGATTTTGGAAATTTTTATATGTATCATATTGACTCTAACAGTTAACGCCAAGTCATAACAGGAAGTACATTTTGAAACATGAAACCTGCATGTGTCTCCTTTAACGTCCTCATGGAACAAGGTTGTTTATCCCTTAAAAGTACTTGAAAAGGTGCATGAACCCTGGAATTTCAATGCAGCAAATAACCCTTATACTCGTGATGAAAAAGAAGCTTAATTGCTACCGATAAGAAAATGTAAAAAATGAAGACTTAAGTATAGGGATGAAGAGACAAATGCAGCTTCTTCTGTTATGTAACCAGGCAGGTGTGAGAGCCAGCGATGGATCAGCGACAGCAGGCCACTCCCACTTTTTTCATGGTTGTTTTGTTTTTCCCCCCATAAGCATAATGATTTTATTGGAGACCCTCCTCTCCACCTGCCTCTCTGTGTTATCTGCCAACAGCATCAAAAAGAACAAGTTAAAAAAGGCTCTGTTGGTGGCTACGGTCGTCCCTTGGATCGATCATCTCCGCACACACACTCACACACACTACAAATTCACCTGTGTTAAGAGACCGTAAATGCTGTGTGATAAAATACAGTGTGAGACAGGAGGCGAGTCTGGCAGCCTCCAGCTGGTTTTAGGAGCCGGCCGTTACCTCGCAGGGCAGAGGGGCTTTGGAGGTGCTGTTTGGGTTTCGGGGAAGAGCGGGAAGGGGTGGAATATCTCGGGAGTTGAGCTGCTGCTGGAAAAACAGGGAGTGAGAGTTCATTCTCCTTTATTCACAGCGTGACCGGAGAGTAAAAAAATGAAAATCGGCGATCTGCCAGGCTCGCAGTGCAGGCAGATGCCACCAGAGGGCACTGCAGCCAAACATTCACCAGCAGAGGAAAGAGTCAGCGCCTCTGTCAAGGTTCAACAGCCAGTCTGAGCCCGGACGGAGAGTCAACATGCTTTACAGTGGAGAGAAGTCAGTGAGAGAAGCAGGAGTTGTTTTCTTTTTCAAAATGTCTTGCATGCTCCGTGCAGCCGAAATATATAAACTCCTCAAAAAAAGTTCATAAATTATATTTCAGTTCATCATTTCTCCCCTTTAATAATACCAATTGCTATTGTAAATTATACCGTTGGAAAGCCGGATTAGTCACCTTTATAATGAGGCAAAGCTTGTAATGATGAATTCAGGGAATGAGCAACATAGCTAAACAGCCCCCACCCTCCACCTGTGACTGGCACACACCTAGCAGCACTTGAAACTCAAAACAAGAGTTAAGGGAGAATATTGCTGGGGATTTAGGCACATTTTTGGAGAGCTTTTAGCTGTGTTGCTCATTCCACCAATGCTTACAAGATGTACCTCGTTGTGAAGGTGACTAATGAGGCTTTCCAATGGTATAATATACAACACCAATTGGTATTATTAAAGAGGAGAAATGATTGACTGAAATAACGTTTACAAACCCTTTTTTGGAGGAGTTTATAAAAAAAGAAAAACCCCAAAACAAAACAGAGAAACTCCTCTGCTCTTGTGTAGAGAAGGTCTGAAGGCTCAGGCCACACAAACATACTGCAGCCCACAGGTCCCGGCAGGATAAAGGAAGCCACTGCATGTTTAACAAGCTAGGCCCGCCCTTTGACCCGTGTCCTCGCTGTCTCTAGTAACAGAGAGGGATTACCGCTCCTGGATTAAGGACAATACCCTTACCTTTATCTCCCATTAAGGGATTACATCAAATGGAGAGCCTTAACTTTGGGATCCTGAGCTGCCGGCTAAGCAAATGTTTAGTCACTGATGTCACACGTGCGGATTCTTCCCGCCGACGCCATGCTTTAATTCTGCAGGATGTTTCTTTGTAGCTGGAAAGGTTCTTTCAAAGACGATACCCAGAGGAGAGATGTGTGTGAAGATATTACGAGTGAAAGTGATCAAAGAAAAGATTGCCCCCCCCCACCCACAGTCACCACAGCCATGTCACTACAAAGCAGCACAGCCCTCAAACTGCAGGTGCAGCCACAAGTGGAGAGCTGGATGTTACACATCCTGTCATGTTGCCGAGGAGACACAAACGCTCAGCCAGCAGACGGGAGTGTGAGATTAAGAACCAATCTGACAAGGCCATGTCTGAAGAGCCGGCGCAGCTTTTTTTTTTCCGTGTTTGTTTTTTTTAAACAAAGCAGGTTGGCCGGTGCACTTTTAAGCGACGGTACTCACTTGCAGACTGGCTCTGGTGTCGGGGGGAGCCGCCGTTTGGCACTTGCAGGTTGGACTCACAGCTGCGGCTGTTCTTGACGGGCTCGGGGCTCTGAGCTGCCGCCGCCGACGCAGAGGAGCGTGTGAGGTTGGGAAGACTACGGCGGAGCTTTTCTACAAGGGCAGAGGCAGAGGAGGAGGTTAGAGGATCAACACGCCCAAGACGGCGCCATAAGTAGAGCTGGGCGATATGGACCAATACTCATATCCTGATATATTCAGGCTGAATATCGATATACCATTATATCCCAATTGTTTTCTCCCGCAAAGGGAGCTAAATGTTCAGTCGAGGCCAAGTGTGACATGACACAGGCAGTTTTGTTTAAACCAGCTATTTCAGTGAACAGCGCAATATAATGCATATATTATGTACAAATTCAGACACCTGGCGCAATACATTTGTACATTTCCTGTTTACATTCTAAGTATTTATCTTTTAATTTAATATTTGTATATATGGCAATTTTTTAAACGTATTTTTATTATTTTGTAATTTCATTTAAGATTTTTATCCTAATTTCATTCTCGTTACGGTGTGCACAGAAATGGGAGAAGCTCTACAATTTTATTGTGCAATTTGTATAATGAAAATAAAGGGCATTCTATTCTATTCTACTCTATTCACAAACAAAGAAATAGGTTTCTTCACCTGGTTCAAACTCAGCTGTTCAAATGACAATTTAATCATAACAAATACTTTATAAGGAGTAACTTTTTTTGAAATTATAAAGCTCCATGTAAGGTGCACATTAAAAAACAACATAAATAAAAATAGCCCCTAAAATAACATAGGCCAATCTTTTTTGGAATTAAATTAAAATTAATTAAAAACAATTAAAATATCTGCCAATTTTACAGATACAGAACATTACAGATATTCTTCTTCATAACAAATAGGGATATAATCGATATAAACGATATGGTCTTTTTCCATATCTCCTTTAAAATAATATGGATATATTTTTCTATGCATGGCCCAGCCCTATCCTCCTTGCGCTCACCTTCGTTCTTCACCACGTTGGTCTGCAGGTCGTGTGTGTGGCCCTGCAGCGAGTGGCGCGGCTGCTGCAGGCGGCTGATGATGGGCTGCGGCGAGCCCCGGCTGTGGCTGTACTCCATGGAGCGGGCGGGGGAGCGTGAACGGGGGGAGTTCCTGGGCGAGGCACGTGGCGAGTGTCGCGGCGACGGGCTGAAGCGGCTGCTGGGCAGGTGGAAGGCCGGGTGCACCGCCTCCTCCTCGTCCTCCAGGCTGTGCGCGTCCAGCTCCTGGTCGCTGAAGGTGCTGCGCCGCAGCGAGTGGCAGGACGAGCCCGAGCTGCGCCTGGACGCGGTGGCGGCGTAGTCCTGCCGCAAACCTGCATGCAAACACACGGTTACAGTCTGATCACGGCGGAGCGGAGGGTGCGAGCTGTGGCGGCGGAAGCGTACTCTCTTCCTGCATGCGCGCAAGAATCTGCACATCGGTGACGTCGTTGAGCTTGTAGGTGGTCGAGGAGCCCACAGAGTCCTCGTCCATCTCCGAGGTGCTCAGCTCACTGTCCACCGATGACTGCGGGCTCACCGCCGGGGGGTTCCGCTCCGCCGCCGCATTCCGTTGGTGTGCTGGTGAGGAGAAACATACGGTTACACCTTGGCCACACAAAGCCGACGGACGCGGTGCTGCGACGGACGTACCTGCGTTAACCGGCATCAGCTGCTGTCTGACGATGGGAACCCGACTGGGGGTGGAGGAGGGGGAGTTGAAGCCGCTGCTGTACGGGCTGTTGGCGGCGTTTGTGCTGTACGGACTCCCGTAGCTCATCTGCTGGGTGTAGGGGCTCCCATAGAGACTCCGGCGTTTATTAGCTGCACACACACACGCACACACACACACAAGGAAAAGGTCAGAGTGAGAGACTTGCACAAAGGAAACAGATCTTATAGGGAAAGTTGTTTGCTTTTTTTTGTTGGGGAAGAGTGCTCATATGTTCTCAGTATGGCGATTTGTGGTCCTGGACTACACATGATCAATCACTTTGACATCGAGCAAACAAACAGACTTATTGGGACTCAGTGTGAAGGTCCTGGACCACATCTTCACACTGGGCCAGTTTTAAGTTGCACTCAAATGAAACCTTCATAGTATTTTTGAGGAAAATAGCAAAATTATTGTCCTGGTTTCCTTCTTCCTCCAATGACACTCCAACAATCCATTAACTACCTGGAAAACAATCAATGTAGTCCACTTAATAGTGCAACTCTGTGGGGTTCAACAGGTTTGCGGCTGAAAAATCAGTTTGCAAAGAAAGGTTCGGTTTTCAACACTGCAGGGAAAAACGCAGGTTGTGTTGAAGTTAAAACACTCTTTATCGATCGGGATTTATATTCATATCAAATGGGGAGTCAATCACTGAGTCAGCGGAAGATGTTGGAGATAAAACACAGCATTCATGTGGGGGGGGGGGAGGGCGGACTTCGTTGGACTTCATTGGAGGTTCTCTTTGTGTTGCTGTGGTTGCACTGGGTTATCACACTATCACCATTATGGGCCGCCTGTTTGCCATGCCGGAGTTTGACGACAATGCCGTTCCGACTCTGAAAGCTCTGCAGTGTTGCCGGCAGTCTGCCGGAGTCTCTTAAAGCGTATGCCGAGTGCGGGGCCCCGATTCATCACCAGCCCGGCGGAAAACACTCCACAATACTCGCCATTCAATCCGAGCGTGCTGCAGAGCACAATGCGTCGCTCTGTCGGAGGGCCGGAGTCTGCAGACTCCCAGGTCTCAGTCACAGGGTGGGACCCCGCACAGGCGTCCGCTCACTGGGATCGCTGGGTGGGTTCGGACGTTGGAAGGTCTATGGAGTGCACTTGCTAACCCAACGCCATGTTTCTTTTCTCTCTCCCTCTCGCCCTGAGTGTTTACATAGCCGGGTGGTGACTGGGAAGGAGCCTTTTAAGATCAGGGCTGCCTCCTCCCTCCTCTGCTCTGCTCTTTCTCCTCCTGCATTATTTAGTAAGCAGCATAGTCTCCACTCCGCTGCCATCATCTGCGGCGGAATGTCGACGCGCAGCTCCGTTGCACTTTAGACTAAAGGATGTATGTGCAACATCACTCAAGTTTGACCTCCGATAGCCGACACACATCAGAGAGCGGCGTGTAAGTGATGATCTGCACGGCTCCATAGTGATGTTCCCAAAATCTCTTGCATGTAAGCGATGCCGGCTAATGTGGTCGTACTCAAGATTGTGCTTGGTCGGTCTTGGGACTGCTTTTTGGTGTGTGTGCTGTGCTTTCCACAACAACCTATCACTGCCAATCCCGCTGGTTGCAGCCTCTGCCCTCTTATTAAATGTTTTCATCTCACTTCACTTAGAAGCCAGGTTCACCAGATTAATCCACATCTGAATTCTGGATTCACACCAAGGTATATAGACGTTAATTAGATGTTTGTGACATAGAATATAGGTTTCTCAAGAAAGATTTCTAGAAAATAAAGATATTTGTTTGCAGATTTGTTGCATTGTGCTGCTTCAATAAAAACATTGCAAAAGCCTCTTTTGTTGCTGTCGCTTTTTGAAAACTGTCTTTCTGTTTTGTTTCTGTTACATCTTTGTTGTGTACAGTCTTGGCCTTGCCTCGGTCTTGGGGCCCTGTGGTCTTGGTGAAGCCTCTACAACACTATCACCAACAAAGAAGAATTCAAAAATTAAACTTCCATGAGTGCTTACATGCATGACTCATTTGTGTATGTGTGTGTCACAGATCACCATTGCCTCGATTAAGAAACACTTAAATCTAATCTACAAGGAAAAGCCGTGCATACAAAGCCGCCTGAAGGGTTCTGCTCTGAACAGGGAGAAGACAAACCCGAACTCAGCGACTCAAGTAGAACATTGTCACTTTTGAAAGAGACACAGAGGCCGAGGGATCCGCAGCACAGGGACCAACCAAAATAGTATGTCCTCAAATCCCCATGTCCTGAAACAAGGAGAGAAGTCAAGAGGATTAGCGAACTGCTCTTCCTCCCGCTGTGATGGATTCTATTTCACAATTCGCTGCGATACGCAAACGGTACGGGAGAGGATTTTCCATCGTGTGGGCAGTAAACAACATTCTGATAGAAGAGCCCACAGGGGATTTAATGCTGAGGAGGAAACAGGGAGACAATGGCTGGCATTGAAGTCCGCTTGCGTTGAAATTAAAGGAAGAATAGCTTAAAACCACGACAGGGAGCCTCCAGCACATCACAAGAGGAGAGCAAACAGACACTTCTGACAAACAACCACAAGGAGAGAGTGGATACGACTGGTAGAGACACGCAGGAGGGAGGCGGCGCGAACCCAGGAGGTCGGAGGGAAGTCGAGGGGTTTTACGAGCAGAAACAGGGCAGGTCAGCTGGGTTTGGACCTCTGGAGTCTCATACAATGCCAGGGAACAGCTGTCACAGCAGCACTGTGGGAAAATGAAATTCCTCAGCTGTAGTAACAAATGTTTTGACTGCTTATCAGAAACATAAATAAAGTCGGTCGAACTCCAGCCAAGTATCTCCACGCACCTCCTCCCTGTTTCAAAGTTACGTAACAGAGACTCAGCAAGTCCAGGGATATGATTTTCACGGGGCGTGAGCAGACAAAAGACTCGGTTACTCCCATCAGGCTGAAATATGTGAGCGTGTCCTCCATGAGCTCGCTCGGGTGGGGGGGGGTTGGAGCAGGGGCGTACAGCGGACACAAAGACGGACAGCCTTTTCCCTGAGTTTGACTTGAATCGGTCACGAGCGAGGTGAACACTTCTCTCGCTCAAATTCCTCCGCTGGCACAAACTCAGGCAGCGCCATGGCAACAGGGTTTCCACGCTCCTGTTAGAGAGCGGGTGTGAAGGAATAGACGCTGGGAGCCGTGGAGGGCGTGTCTGTGCAGAGCCTCCCAGGGAAAAAACGAAAATAAAAAAGAAACACAAGGATGTAGGGACATTTAACTGTTTTTGTGTGCAGAAGAAGGATCTCGCTGTGAGCAAAGAATGACCTGGATGGGTCTTTTTTTCCCTCCCCACATGCCCGGTGGATCACAAGACTCCAAGAAAGAATGTTGCTTCTTTTTGCTGAACCCTCGGATGAGCTGATGACAACATTAGGGCCGACCAAGGAGACGAGTGAAGCAGCAGG
>CAESWR010000738.1:315575-333635 GCA_903171835.1 Mullus surmuletus | reverse complement strand
AAAAAAAAAAAAAAAAAAAAAATCAGTTTTTGGGGTAAAAGTTTGACATAGAGGGAAGCTGCGATGGGAGTATTAAGTCTGGGATTTAAAAACCATTCGCAGCACGCTCCCACCACCACATCTACACACACACACTCCTCGGTGCACAGGAAGCAGTCGTGATTGGAAAACGTCACTCTCTTTTCTCGTCGCCCTCGTCCTTCCTGTAATCGGCTCGCCTTTGGCTTGGCTTCTTCTCCACATCGGCTAATAAATGAAGCCACAAAGGCGCCTTTATTTGGTGTGACAGTGTGCTGCGTCGTGACACTTCTTCTTTTTTGTTTGAATGTGTGAATGAACAAAAAAATAACAACGCCCCCTGGCTTCCTTGATTGCCTTTAACAACTTCTGGAGAGATATTTATGAAAATTCTGCTTAATTTCCACAAAAACGAATGAATAATTTGTTCTCTCTCTGACCCTACTGCAACAAATCAGCGACGGTTGATTCATATTTGTCTAAATGGCTACTGTCAATGGCTATAGAGCATTTTTACAAGGTCAATAATTATTCAATTATTCCAATTTTCTTTTTGGAAGCCAGCCTTCTGCATAGAGAGCGGCAAACAGGTAGTCGGAGAGCCAGCTTCGACAGACCAGGAAATAGAAGGAGACAGAAACAGCGAGACTTTCACGAAGGCAAAAGCTACTCTTGACAGTCGCGCGGCAGAAACCAGAGACTAAACGGAAAAAACAACAGTGGGAATCGCACAAATGCTTTGTGACATCACGGCCGACGCGCATTCTGACACCATCACGTTCCTGTTTCATCTCCGCTCCCATTTCTAATTACTCTGTTGTTGACAGTACTTTATGTAGTCACTCCTCTCCCTGCTTTACTGCTTCACACTGTCACCCTGCCTCCTTTTTTCATTTGCACGAAAAAACCCCAAAACAAAAAAAAGAGAAAAAACCTACAGCTATATTACACTGACTGTCTTAAAAAATACTCCAGAAGGAATTTCCATAAAACCTCACCATCCACAGTCTCGTCTTCCTCTTGAGCATTTGAAAGTTTTAAAAGTTCCAAGAAATAATAGCTGCCGGGTTAACTTTGAGCCATGGGCAGTGTGTGTTTTCGTGTGTGTTTTCGTGTGTGTGAATGAGCGGGCGTAAGAAATATGTTTAAAAAAAAAAAAAAGCTCCTGTGTCTTCCCACGAAAGCCAAAGAAACATAGCTGTCAGGTACAAGAACGAGTGCGAAAACATCTTTGGTTCCATTTCCCCCCGAAAAAAACAAAAAAAAAGATTTGAAAACTTCTCCCACTTCAATACAGCTTCTTTTTTTTTCTTTTCCTGTGGTATATTTTCCTCCTGAGGAGGCTCCATCGTGTGCGACAGAGCTCAGCACAACAAAGGTATTAGTAGTACTACGATATCTTAACCAGCCGCAGTCCATTAATGACCTATTTTCCCTCAATTTAGGGCCCCGTGTGACAGTATCTCTTGTATTCTTTAACGAGATCAGGGTGAGTGTAAAGGTATTTGAATAATCCTTGAGTTGCCCTCATCTTTCATTTACGCCAATGACTGCAGAATTAGGCCACTCAGAGGATTTTTTTTATTTTTTTGAACATTTTTTATGTGAAGTCATTCATCCTTTCCTAATGTCTAATGTCAGTAGATTATTACTGGAGGGAGAAACTCTCTTGGTGCGCTCATTTACTCCAGCTATACGGCAGACAAAACACCCCCGTGGTGTATTTTCACATTCAAATGCAGGGGCTGCACCGTCGAGAAGGTGTTTTCTTACTTTTTCCAACGCCGTAAATTAGCATGAATACACGCGGCGTGAGTGCCAAGCAGCGACACTTTCCATATCGTATGTGGCCGCAGATATCGGTCACCCCGAGACTGGATGTTTCGCTGCCTTGTTCTCTCCTCTGTTCCTGGACTATCCAGGAACAGAGCGGCTCACCGCCGCTCGTAGGCATTGTTCATCACGGGTAAACAGGGTCTGTCTGCACGTTGCGCAGATCAGCTTTCCCTAATCGAGAGCAATGAGAAACATGGGAGAGGAATGCAAATGAGCGGCAGCGGTGTGGCCCTGGAAGTATCCGACATAAATAAAGTTAGATCAAGTGGAAAGGAGGGGGAAGAAAAAACTGTGGATTTTGTCTTCTCTTCTCCTCAGTTAAGCGAGTTGTGCCGCCTGTCTCCCGGTCAATCTCGCCACCTTCATCCAGGCTCGACCCCGTGCAGAATTTCCACAGAGGCCACATGATGAATCCCTTTGACTTTGCTAATTCCCTCATTCCTCCCGCCAGTCAAAGTTTCCACGTATCCATTAATATCCCTGCATTGATGAGACGGGGTGACCTTCATGACTCCCACATGATTCTCACTGACTTTGGTAATGTGTCAACTTTCCCCCAGCTGGAACATGATACAGAGCCAGCAGGTCACTTTAACTGTAAAGTAGCTCATCATCCACCTGATGGATTGATGTCGTCTCCGGTGACTCTTCCTCCGGGACCACCACGGGCATCGTGGTTCGATAAGCGAAGTGGCTCTACAGGGTCTTCAGCCACATAGACTTTGGCTCATTAATATCCTCTCAGCATTTAGTTCAATATTTCCCCCTTTTTTTCCCTCCATTTGTCCTCCCAGAAATCTCATTTTACTCCAAGTCTAGGTCTAGGGGTTCCTAGTAAAGAAGCCCCTATGATGGAGGGCTTCCCACACCCAAGGAAATCATGGGTTATTCCAAGACTAGAACACTTTTAGGTTTGTGGTAGAATGTTTATGACGGTATTTTCTACACAGACATCCCCTTTAAAAAATGTAGATATGCAAAAAAACAAGCAAACAAAAACTAATAACTTGAATAATAATGGGAATGTTTGTGGAATATTTGAGGATAAGGGTCTTTAAAAAAAATAAATAAATAAAGGAAACACCGGAGGAAAAGAACCATTGTCCTCCAAAAGTGGTTTGGGGACCCAGTGAGTTGCACAAAAACACCATCTGAATATCAGCATCTGCACAAACTGAGAGTGAGAATAAGTTGTGAGCGTGTTGGGCTCAAAGCAGTGCTTCAGAGAGCCGAGAGCATAGCTTCTCTTTTTGTTCTTTTTTTCTTTCTTTCTGTCATCCCAACTCAGCAGCATTGTTTCTGAAAGCTAAAAGAAGAGCGGCGCGTCAGTGATTGCATCGACCGGCACCGATGACAAAAAAAAATCTGAACTCTGTGATAATAAGTGATAATAATGTCGACGTCTGTTTACGCAGAGATCCCCGCCCGGGTTGTCTGGACAACCCCGCTAACATGCATGTGCGTGTTCGGTTTGTATCAACAAACCCAGCAGGTGGTTTGTGTGCGTGTGTGTTTGTGAGAGTAGATAGTTTGTTGCTTTGCTGGAGCGGCTAATTTGACCATCTGGACTATTAACACCGTACCAGAGGGACTGGTTACAGTTTCAGTGCTGTGTGCAGACACTCCAAAAAATACATAAGCCGCCCAGGCGTCCGTGCGCAGGAACATACGTGTACGCGGGGAACTAAGTGTCTATATGTGCACGGACCAAGACAGGCAGTCACACCGGCGCTTTGTGCTTCACTGAGGAGTTAAACCTGTCGGAGCAGAGCAAATTAACACTGAACCAGTCAAAGCTGGACTAATTAATTAATAAATTCACATCTGTGGAATCAAAACCTCAACCAGAATGCTCCATCATGTCGGGGAACCTCATGAATGTGCATTCTCAGTGCTGTGCCGTGGTTTCTCCATCAACTCATACAGTATTCATGACATTCTCACATGTGCGATAAGGAAAACAAACAAACAAGCAAATAAATCATAAAAGATTCAAAAAGCGGATCATTACAAAGCATGCAAACCAATTAGCCACAGAACGGACATGCACTGTAAATGAAGCCTCAGTGTTTTGGCGTGTAAAAGTGCGTCCGAGAATTAATGCATATGAATTCATATCTTTGTAGATGGTGAATATCTGCGCATAATCATGTTAAGTATGCATGTGCCTTTGGGTGAGCAAATACGCGCGTGTATTTATATGTAATAAACGCTGCGCTGGGTGTAATTAAAAAAGGTGGGAAACATAAAAAGCACTTAACTATCGCCATCATTATCCGTGCAAAACAAAAAAAAAATGACCCCCATAGTATAGCGTGAGGGGGAGTTGCGTGAGAGAGACAAAGAGGAGATGATTTCACGGAGGGAAACTAAGCGAATTGGATGAGAATCATTTTTGAAAATATGCAAGGTTATATCCGGCATTGACAGCTTTAATGAGCGAAACCACAGCAACAAAAAAGTAGCGCTCTCTTCCTCTGAAATCTTTCGAGCTTTCCGAGTGTCGGAGTGCCTTTTAGCCGAATTAAATAATATTCACTCTGCCATTTTTCGCCATTATTTAAAACTGTACATCAAATGACTCATGAACCATAAGCAGCAATCAATGGGATAATTTCACTTCACGGTGTCTGATTAGAGAGTCTGCTTGGAATGTGGCTTCCTCTCTCCAACTGCGATTTCGGAGGAAAGAAAAAGTGTAAAGGAAATGTTGGTAGATCCGAAAGTGGAGAATTAAATGAAGTGGAACATTTCGGCACTGGGTGTACCACTGGATTTTACTGGCATGCATGAAGATAAGAGTGGTACATCAGTGGCGGTGATGTCCAAGGGGATTTTCAAGGGAGTTCCACTACCTTTGCTTTTAAGCTGTTGGCCAAACATGCTCATCCTTGTTTCCTTCTATTTTTTTTTTTTTCATGTTTCTTTTCAAAGCAGTTTAAGCTTCTGGTGCCATTGATGCTCAAACAAACTTGCATGATTGGTTTTATTTGCATTTATTCTGCATGTCTTTGAAACCCAAAATAATCCAATCAGTGCAGTGAAAAAGTAGCGTCTTTGTTTGTGTTGTCCCTCTTTAATTCATTCAGCATCATCACTGTGGAACTTATTATCGGTGCATTACACCTCATTGTACTGCCCACCTGTGGCATTCTTATTGGAAAATAAACTTATTAAGGACCTTGAGTCGTCAAGTCATTATTCTTATTCTCATCTTTTGCCATTGAACAACTGGTTGGAGAAAACCAGTCTTGCCTCAGTGGAAGAGATGAAAATGATGCTGAAAATGACCTGTGTTTGAAGGCTGACAATGAAAGAGGAAGGAAGGAAGGAGAAAAAGATGTTGCGTAAATCACAACAGCTGATCCTCATTCCCCAAACAAGCCCAAAGCGAGCCCAAATAACCATGATTAAGCCTTCCAATACAGGGCATGATTAAATTTATCAGAGCAGACCATGACAAAACATGCAGAAACCAAGACACATGACTGAAACACACACACATACACACAAACAAAATATTAGAAGAAAAAAACAAAAAACCAAACACATCACCACAAGCAAAATCCAAAAATAAAAGTCTTTAAAAAAGGCTGTGAAATTCCCAACAAATTTGTGACTCAAAATGTAACAAATCGCCCAGATTGGAAAGTTGGTTAATTGGATGTTTGTTGATTATCATTGTTGGTTAATGAGGAGGCACAAAGGGGTTGAAACTTGCAGCCTTTTTAAAGATGAAAAAAAAAACCCAACAACAACAAAAATCAAGCCAGAGTGAAAAGCAAGGCTGGTCCGAGCAAAACCCAGCCATCACATATTAGTTCATTAGCCACAGTGACATTAAGATGTGAACTCACTCATTGGATACTTGTTGCTGGAGTCTTTGCCTGGGAATAATTTAACGCCCCGCGATTTAAAATCTACAGATCGCTTCACTGCGGAAGAGAACAGAATACAGAAAAGAGGAGAAAAAATCAGAACAGATTGGATAAAGAGGGAAGAGGGTGGGGGGGGGACAAAAAAAACTGGCAGATTCTTCTCCCTCGCAAGGGCTGAGAGAGGGAAGAGTCACAGCAGAAAAGAAAAATGTCGAGCAAAGTGTAAAAAAAAAAATTATTTACCAAGATGGGCGGAGCAAGAGAGAGATAAAAAGAGAAAAGGGGCCATTTTTTTTCCATCATAATGTTGCTCCATCTCTTTTTCTCTCTCTGTGCCACTCAAGTCAGATGTCAGGCTGTGTGTGTGTGTGTGTGTGTGTGTGTGTGTGCGGGAGCCCCCGCCACATTCTCAACAAAGCTGCTACAAAAAATTAAAAAGAAAGAAAAGAAAATTGCAGCTTTAATCAAAAACCACAATGCCGCAGCCCTGTAATCAAAGCATTCACATAATGGCATGTTAGAAAATAAGAGGCTTCCTTTTCTTAATCGGGGCGAATCAAAGACAAGAAGGGGAAAAAGCGAGTAAGTGCGAGCTGACAAAGGTGTCGCTGTCAGTGGGCGGGGCTTGCGCGGCGGTGATGAAGCAGCTCCCGGGAATGATCTCAATTGAAACTCTCTTTTACATGCATTTTTTTTTTTTTTAAACCCAGCCGCGCTACACCGCCCAAATAAACACACTGAATAGCAAACACAAATATGTCTCGCCCTCACTGACACAGAACAGTGAAAAATCACCTTCATTAACGTCTGCCGGCGCGGCTGACTGACATGGTCCTCATAACGGCCTGACGAATCCATTGAATGGTGACAAATGGCGGATCAGTTAATGGCTTATAATTATCCACGTGCCGCACATATACGCCCGCATACATCAGAAGGTATTTCGCCTCGACATGCTCAGATCGCAGCATGTGGATGCTTATGTCAACAATTATCCCGATGTCATTAACGCCGGTGCTGCTCTGCTTAGCGTGTTGACATTATACCAGTTCAATTAATGGGATTAATGGTAGGCGGGCGGCCGTTCACACATTGTAGTTTTGTGTGATCTGTGACGGCTAATCTGAGTGAGCGATTTCATTCTTTCGTCTCTGTGTACGGTGTGATGTTGTTGATGAGGAGATGGATGCGCTTTTTCCAACGGGGGAGCGTGACATTATCCTGTGGTGGGCGACATCAGTCACTCAGCTTCGTGTTTGCCACATAAGCCAGTGTTTCTTGACCAGGGGGTCCGCGGAAAATATCCTTTAAAAAAGATCCTATGACATTTGTAGAAAAAAGGATTATTTTACTCAAATGTGACTGACGCCTTTATCTACTTAAACAGGGCAAAAGGACTTTTTCTCTCTAATTACATCTGTTTCACAAGTGGTATTTATGTATTTTAATAGGAGATCTTGCTTCCATTTGCATTGTTCAGTTCTGTTGCATAAATTGCATAAAAAGTCTCCTCATTCATTCATATCATTGCTATCATTATTTGCTTTTCTTTGTGTGTTATAAATTTGTCCCAGAAAAGAATCTGTGACCCACTTGTGTGCAGTGATTGGACAGTGACCCGGGCATGGGAGGGCACAGGGGTTTTATTTGTCAAATTAATGGACAACAAATATGAAATCTTCTAGCACTGTAAAAACAGTTTTCTCCCATAGCGTTCCCCAATAATGAGTTCTCCTCCGTGCTACTGATGCATCACAGCTGTTTATGGCTGCCTCTGAGCCGCGATTCACCTACACAAAAATGTATTCCTGTCTAATGTGCAGCGTTGCAAACATGATGCACAGAGCCTACGGTCTTTTTGCGTGTCACGCTAAAACCTTGGATTTATACGCATTAAAAAAGATTTTTATCTTAAGCGATTCAAGCAGGCGGGGCAACAACGGGGTGAGAAACAATATATTGCATAATTATATTACCCCCTTCAGCTCAAATTTGCATGTGGAAAGAGGAAAAAAAATCCCAAATGTCATAAATTAGGCACATTCATCAACAAACTCAGAAGCTCACATCAAGATCAAAGTGGTACAATCAGGTCTGAAATGTAATTTCCCCGATACGCAGCCAATTTGGGGTGAAATCTGGGCCAAAAATGGTTTAAAGTCAGATTTGTTTTTCGCCTGTGCAAATCCATTCACCATATCAAGCGCCTGTTAATATGCATCATAAAACTTGTCCGGTGTGAATATGCATCAAAGTTAAATATGCCCATGTTAATATTCAAGCCTATGAGCAGCAGCTCCACTGCAAACAACAGATGGACGGGCAGCTGCATTTAAGTGTGCCGCATTTTTGTGTGAAAATGTTGCTTTTTTGGGGGGAAAAAAACTACCTTTGTTAAAATAATAAAATCACCTAAAGTAGAACAAGAACAGGAGAGAGATGTAAAACCAAGCTCAATGAAACACAACCTCATCACATTTAATAGAACACACTGTCGGATCAAAGGCTACCTGTTACCTGAGGCTGAAAGCACATCAACACCTTACTTATTCCAGTCATTCGCGCTCGTTGACCACACTAACTCTCGTATTTCACCATTTTCTAAACGCTGGCAGTGTGGAGCGGCGAGATGTTCTCAAAGGAGAATATTTAAGCAGCCAGGCATCATGCACTTTGATTTAACTCACCAGCCTTTGGGCTAAATGCTCCTCGCTGGTGTTTTTAATGTGTCCACATGAGGAAAGCAAACATTCGCCGCCGTGCACGTTAACAAACGATGTAGGCCGAGGACTAAAGCATCACTGGGGGATTTCGGGAATTGCCGCCAAACATCATGGCCAGATCTGCCTTGTTTTTTTCAGCGCCAAGCACAGTGAATTAACACGGCGGGCGAGCAGATACGAGCGCGAGTGACTCATTGTGACGGTCGGAGGCTGGTGTGAAGTTTCAATCGCTCCATTGTAGTTTTGAACTGAGAAGGAAGGATTAGCCGGCAGTCACAAACAGCCTGCACTGCGAGGGATTGCTGAAATAATTTTCCGACCTTCCAATTTTACTCGTATTTAGCCCCCTCAAACGCATGTGCAGGAGGTTTATATTAATGACAGTGTAGGCCAGAGTCATTAATACACACCTCTGCACTCTAAATATAGGCAGGAATTGAGCACAGTTGGTGGGTTGTCAGAGGATCTAACAGTACCATGGGGTGCAAACAGCACTTTTCCAACAATCAGAGCACTTAAGAATGTTCCAAGTGCTTTATATGATTTTCTTATAGCATCAAATAACCATTAATTTATATAAAGGTGGTGCGGAGTGATGGGACCCCGAGCACTGATTGATGTCAGAATCGCTCAGTGTTACAAATATACGGTAATTATTGCATTTGTACGATAATTTAACCCTATGTACGATCCACGTACGAATTCCAAAAATCCCATAATGTACTGTAATTTGACCCCTTCTATACATGGCTATGGGCAAACACGTTACATCCTGTACTGCACATTGTCTCATGTGCCTCTTTAAAGCCAATCAACACATAACGAGGCACGAGTGACACACGGTGCAGACAGTGTTGTTAATTTATTGATTGGTAAAACTGCATCATAAGCAATATTATAGACTGTATGTGTTATTGTTTTATTATAGCAGATGGTCCTGAGCAAAGTCAAATTGGGTGTGTACGATAATTCTCCTCAAAATGCGATAATTTAAAGCTTCTGGTACGATAATTTGTCATTTCCCATCTGGCAACACTGAAACCACTGTTTTCGTTGATACCAGAACCTTTATTTTCGTAGCCGGCCCAGCTGTGCGTTCGTGTTAAACGTCAGCGAGGGAGGGGAGTGACCAAACGCTACAAGAGCGGAGGTGATGCTGGCACCACAGGGCGGATGCTTGTGCTGTGTATCTTGGGGTCACTCAGTGTTGGGTGGACAGAGACTCTGTGAAGTCTGTTCCCACCAACACAACAAGTTCTGCTCCCAAACAAAGTTCTAATTAAGAGAGACAGAAGCCTCGAGTCAGCATTGTTTTGGCACGGAGAGTCCAACCAGCTGCTAAGGCTAAAGCTAAAGTGGAACTTACAGAGGTTTACAACTTTGTTTCAGTCTGGAAAGCTGCTGCTCACTCCCCTCTTTGGACAAGTAACCTCTTATTTGCTCGCCTTGTCTATAACGTCTGGTGTTTTAGAGGATTTCATGTTCTAATTACAGCTCAATGCATATCTATTCCATATACATGAATATCATCAACCTTTGTAAATGTTTCTTTTTATGTCAGATTGCGCCAACGCAAACTTCAGGAGTGAAGACAGGAGTCGACAACAAAAAAAGTCTAAAAAGTCTACACTCACACCCACAAAAATAATATAGAATATGATAAAGGGGTAGTTCATGGATTTATGAGCCCCTGTGAACCCTCCCGAGGGATGTGGTGTAGCACCGAGACCGAGTACTCTGTTTGACTAATGGTTCTTAAGCCAAAGCTGACAAGGAAAAGGACTTGGGGGATTTATTTACACAAAAACTAAATGGTATATTTTACATGTGCTAAATACTCTCCATTTTCTCAGCTGTAATTATCCGAGGCGCAATTTGCATTTGGAGATGTGTGCACTTGATCATGAGTAGGTCTGAGACATTGTGAGAGGCATATCAAAGGTAGCATGCAGTCGACAAAATCCAATATGTCAGCCTCCCCGAGGGGTGTACTGTCTCACTGCTCCCGTTGAATAATGTTTCTGTACCAGTGGAACTGCTGTTTCTTTTGTACCGACTGACTTATTTGGTTGCCATAGCATTGGCTGACTGATAATGCCGTCAGTTGTTCATTAAGAGCCAATCACAGCCCCGCAGACACAGAAACTCATGAATACGTAATGAAGAGAGATGATGGAGGGACGTGATTGGTAGGTCGCGCCGGAGGGAAGGAAACAGATTGTTCACACCTGACGCACTCCAACACACACACACGTGCACGCACACGTTTGTGCACGTGGACACTGAGACCATGATAGATATATGCAGAGATGTGCACACGCTGATAAATTCACCGGCGTCGACAAACACACGTAGAGGAACACACGTGTAAATGCAGAGAGAAAACACACAGGGGGGAGTGTGTCTGGATACAGATTTATGGGCGGGCGCACGCACACACACACACATACACACACACAAACACACAGCCAGGTGTTGAGGGTGTAGGTTTTGGGCATTAGAGCAGAATGCCAGCAAAGTGTGTGGACAGAATATCCAATCAACGTGACCCTCAGCTTTGGCTCTTTCCCATCTGGGCTTAATATTTCATTTTCGCATTGCAGTTGGACGGGACGGGCAGAAGGCGGGGCAGAGTATATTAAATCACAGTACTACTAGCGCATACTTCCGACCCAGTACTCATTCTTTTAACTAGTACACAAACAGCCCTTCATACAGTCAACTTCATACTGTGTCATCAATATGAATTGCAATATATTGTATTGGCCACAAGGGGGCAGACAGGGCGACTGTGAATGGCTGATTAGAGTAAATGGAGGCATATCCATATCATCACTGTCATGATGTGTTTGATTGCAGTGTGGTCATCCATTCATGAAGAGGTCTGCTGATATGCGCTTAGATGAAGTTAATGTCATATGAAGGCATTTTAATTCCTCATGTTTAGGGAATTTTATTGAGATTTCTCACGCTGAAAAGGCCAGCTTATGATGAAGTGCTGTTTAAAGATAAAAGAGGGTGGCACTCGGCTTTCATGTATACTTCGACTCTTGCTTTTCAATACATTTATGGCTCATAAAAAATACCCTGGATCATTTCTTTCAATCCAACACACTCATACTAACATTACACATGGCTCTTTAAACTCTCTGTGGATGTTAGGATATGTTTGGGTGCATCATTTCCTCGGGAACTGGTCATATGTGGTTGAAAAGATATTCCATTTCCCTTCCACCCATTATTCGACATTCGTAAATGCTCTGAAACGGATTCAAGACATAAAAGGGGATGCAGCATTAGCAATGCCTTCATCAAAGGCAGCTGCAAAACCAGCACACGAGATCTGTAAGCGGTAAATGTGTATTATAATATCACAAAGTTTTCCTAAAAATGTTTACTAATCTAACTAAATCCAGCGCAGCATATGCGTCGCAGTAATTCATTCAAAAAATTAACATTATGCATTACAGAAGCAGCATCTGATGTTTGAGGGAGAATATTCTGGCAAACAAGCAGTAATGAGGATCCTCAAAAGACCCAGAATATTTCCCTCTGAGTCACATCTCAGTCATATTCAACTCCTGCTGTTTTTATGCTGTTCTTTTCTTTCTGCATATTTGCTTTTGAATACCGAGCATCCCTCTTCTTTTTAAAGTCTGCCTAACGGACTCAGATGTTTATTTTTTGATGAGGTTCAGGTTTACTTTGGGCTTTTAATCATCTGTGTTTCCCAGGTAAACTTTTGTCATCCCGACTTTGCAGCGACGCCAGGGTTTTCCTTCGCTGCTGCACGCACCTCCACTTCCTGCGATGTTGATGTTCATTAATAAGCACAAGACTTTATTTCTTAGCGTTTGGACTCAAATATGTACAGTAAATGGAAACCCTGGCAACTGTTGGAAGGAGGAGATGGCTGGCTGACTGACCCTCCAACTGGCCGACCGCCAGTCCAAATGGCTGACAAACCTGACACTTACGATCCAGAAGCTGATACGCCGCAACGTTAACTGAGCTACTTATAGTAAGTGCACTGTTAAAATCAGACTGACTGGCGGATTGTTTGGTTGACCTGAAACTACTTCTTTCTTTCTTTCTCCTTCTTCTTCATCAAGAATATGGAGAATAGAATCAAATAATTATACTAATACTAAGAATACTCATAATAATATAAATAATTCTAGTACTAATATGAATACTACTCATACTACTAATAATAACAATAATAATAAATACTACTGTAAAACTGTCTCCAAATAAGCCCAAATTTAAGCCTGAAGCGAGAGTGGTTAAAAGCTATGAACCCCCCCCCAAAAAAGACAGATAAAGTTTGGAAAAAAAAGATTGAGACATGAGAAAGTAAAAATTGCAATAAAATAGATCTCCAACTTTTAATAACATTAATAATAAAACATCCTGGAATAAAATAGTTTCACAGGGATAAAGTGAAAATATAATGACAATTAGAAAAAAAAAAAATCTCAACTTGGGGAAAAAAAAAAAATTTCACACGGTAAGATTTAGGAGTTAATTAAGAGCTTCCTAAAACACCAGTGCTGGCGGTATAAGCGGTTACCTGGAGGTCTGTGGCTGCAGCTAACCGGCGGCCGTGTGACTCACCGCTTTAATGTCTGACTCACTGGCTAGTTAGGTGTCCACTGCTTCCCCCTGCAGTCCTGGTAATAAATAATTACCGAGCAAGAAAGCTGAAAAATGTGACCCTTAAAACGACAGAAGTTGACCTATTTAAAGGGTAAATTCACTGTAAAATTGTGTCATAAATTATTCCAGTGACTGTTGCCAACTCAGAGTTTATTCAGCAACATCAATCACTGGTTTCTAAATTTCAGGGAGAGCTGTTCTTTCCTTTTTATGGTTTCATGCTCAGGATAACTGTAAATTCCAAGCTGCAGTCTGGGGGTGTATTTGCTAACATCTGGAATCCGCCCTCAGTAGTTGGAGACAGAGCAGCTTTTACCGCTATTATGCAACAGACAATCCATTATCTCGATTTGATTGTTAGAAATTGCTTGCATGGGAGAAACAAGAGAATTCTTGCACACAGTCCGTAAACCTGCAATAAACTTTATTAAGTACAACATTTCGGGTCCCTGGATTGTCATCAGGCGAAACTGATGAAGCAGAGAAATGTTGTTACTAATAAACTTTAAGGACAGCGTGCAGGAAGTTGGTCCTCTCCTGCAAGCAAGGACGTTTTCTCCTTCACACCTGTCTGCAAGGAGCTGGAGGTGTTTGCGACGCGCCACAGTTGCGTACATGCAAATCAAATTTTAACCCGACCTGATTTGTTGTTTCAATGTAAATGCCTCTCAGCCCTCACATGGTAATCACACTCGTGGTGCTTTTCGGAATAAGCTCGAGCCGGGATGCAGTCATTGTTTTAATTTCATCATTAAAGAGCAGCTGCAATTATCATCCGCCAGTTTCTCTGGGAACCGACTTCCCTGTCAACCGATGGTCGTCCGAGCCGAAGGACGCTGCGGCTACCTTTCCTGTTCCACACCTCTGCTGTCGGAGCCGCTTCGACTCTGCGCAGCCCGACTGCCACGGGTGTCAAGGCCCCTTGTGTGGCTTCCAGGGGGATGTCTGAGTGGTTGCTATTTATAGGGTTTTGCCCCTTTAAATCAATGACACTGACAGCACCAAAGCCAAAGAATATGCATGTTCTGTATGTGTGCTGTCTTTCCCAGTTGAAATGCAGTGACAATGCACCCCGTGACTTCACAAAAGTAAGTTTTTGTGAAGTTAGTGGGTGTTTTTTGACGTTTGAAAAAAGTGACTAATACCTGTACTGTTAACTGTTACATTCCATCCAGCAATTTCTATTAAAAAGCCTGATTTCTTGGAACCCCCCTTAAGGCAGATTATCGCTACAGTGCATGGGCAGACACATAATGTGGCACCTCACTTGCTCAGCTAGGGGACATACCGCAAATAACACCATGTTAGTACAAGAATAATTTAATGAACTTAAAGCAGTTCCCATGGCGAGACAGCACATCCACTCTAATTTCACTTCCAAAAGTAGCACGTTAAGTCTCTGTAACAGCTTCAAAACACACTCAGAACTCCGGCATCAGGGAGAACCAAAATCTTTAAATGCATTTTGGTCCTGAGGTGAAAAACATTTACTGTTGCTCGGAGACTTTGACATGGCTGAATAATTGCTGAGCTTCAATTAAACATGCTAATGGACACTTAATGGCTACGCTTGTTTTGGCTTTGCTGTGAGGAAGACGACGAGGATCCGGGGGAGAATACATGGCATCAAAAACGTTGCGGATGTTTACATTACTTAAACCTCCATTCGCTAATTTCTTTGTTGGCCACTTGAGGGAGGCGGGAAGGAGTTGTAGTCAAAACAATGACAAACAGGCTTTTAAGCCGCTATGGCGAGCCTCTCCGCAAACAGTTGCCACGCCCTTGATTATCCATAACTTAAGACCATAACACAATTTAAATGTGTTTCAAAAAAGTGAACTACACTTACAATTTTTGTGAGGAATCTAGCAAGTGAGACTAAACTTCTTTTTGCCATGTTTTGAAATGTTTATTTCTGCTGAAATGTTGGGGGATTTTTAACATGAGTGTGTGGGATGGATGTTTGAAGCCAGAGGGACACATCATCATTAGATGTGGCTGATATATCAAACGATTATGTGGTATTTTGTATGGACTATAATAATCAATAGGACCGCCCGAGATGAGAGGAAGGATGTCGGAGTTATGTAAACTATGTCCTGCGGAAACTTTCCTTTAATCTAAGTCCATCAACATATTGCCCGTGGCGTGTTTAAACCACGGTGATTGTGAATCATTTTGAAACATCAATTAAGCATCGGAATGGACAATTAACTCACTAAATTTTTGTTTAGCTGTGATGAGCTGCAGGCATTACGAAACACCCACCGACGGGGTATTCCTGCGAACACAGCGTTGCAATTCCCTCACACACACACACACACACACACACACACACTCCTTCTCATTATAGCAGCAGAACAAAACAGTCATTTGTGAAGGAGGGACAAATATTAAGCTAACTACCAGTTCCAAATGACCAGTCCCCATCTCCCTTATGTCCTTATGGCTATCAGTCATTCTTTTTTTCATTTTTAATCTCCTCTCCAATTCAGAGTTTAACAACTTGGGAAGTAGAAGCAGGAGGAGGAGGGGTTTTTTCGGGAGCTGAGTGGCTGACCTACTGAAAAGCACTCTCGCACACACACACACAAAGACCGTCTGACCAGTAAGCTGGCTGCAGGAACAGCCAACGTCTCCCTCTGAGATCTCCTAGCAGAGTCTTACAAACTAAAATAACTCTGCCAAAGCAGTTTTGTTCATTTAGTCTCTCCAAGACAAATTTGGAATGGTTTTCATTCAGTGTTACTAAACTAAACCAACCCTGCCCATGGGCTTTGCCATTCTAATTTATTCTCCTGGAGACAAGTACACTTAAGCAGACCAGAAAAATGTATGGTTTGCACGGAGGTATTATTGTCAAAATTCAATAATTTGTGTCATATTTTTAAGTGAAATTATGTGTAATTAAGAGGATATGTTCCAAGAGCAGAATTCTAACAGCAAATATCAGGGGAGGGGAAACAAAAACACACAGTGGAAAGATCAGAAATGAACATAATGCTTAAATGTAATTTATTTGTAAGTGAAGTAGCTCCACTGGGGAGGAAATCAGCTGGAGATCCATCAATCATCTTGCAATGTGAGAAGTGGCATTTACAACAGGAAGCGTATTGATCCGTCCTCACTTCTAAACACTTGGAGTGATAAGGTACGTGTAATGTAGCAAGTCATCGCTGTGATCCATATTCACATATATTAGGGCTGATGACTGATTTTTAAAGCACTGTCGGGCAGTTGAAGATGTACTTGAATAACATTCCACAGTTTTAGTTTTGCAAATCGGCAATTACATTTTTATACTGTTAACTGCCACTCATCTCGGCCCTCTGACCAGAAAGGTAATGGAGATGACTGACAGCTGACAGGAAGAGGCCAATCAATCACAGGCTTGTTAAGAACTCCACGCATTCATCAACTCACCTATCAGACTGACACCCTTCATTAACATTTTGATTAACCTTTTAAACCAATTAAAATCAATTAAGATCAATTAAACCAATTAAAAGTGAATCTCGGGGGGAGTGGCCAGGGTGCCAATCAATCAGCCAGGAATAAGAGAGACTGCCAGGGGGAGAGGATGGGAGAGAGGTTGGATGAGGACATGAGGGGAAGAAAAACATTGACAGAAGAGCACAGAGAGGGCTGACAGAGAAGCAGGAGAGAGAGGTGACGCTTTAATACCAAATAAACCTTAGGTTTTAAAAGCCCTTTGATATGGTGCCTTCGAGAGGCGGCAATATGTGGAAATCTCAGCTTTTTACAATTCAGACTGCTGTTGTCAGGATTTACATCCGTATGAATTCTTCTTAACTAAAGGGGGGGGAAAAAAGTTTTTCTGAGCTTCTCAATTTAATATCCCAAAACATTGATGTGTTTTTTTCTCTCACAACATGAGGCTTAAGTGGCAGAAAAGCCACAAGCTTCACTTTAAAAGGCATGGATGCATCTGACAATTGATGTCAATTGATGAAAACATGGAAAAATAAAATAAAATGGTGGTATTTAGGACTGTATTTGCTAAATCTAATTTTTGATCATGCTTCTTTTGTTGATCTGTACACTTTTTTGTTCATTATAAAATCATTAACAACATTAGAAATGATACTTTTATCAGTTCCTGTTCAGTTCCTTTTGACCTGCGGTTCCACATTAGCTGAAGGTTTCCAAAAAAAAAAAAAAGAAAAGAAAAAAAAGGACATTCAGCGAAGGTCCCTTGATGTGAGGAGTTACATGAGGTCAGTTCCAGCCTAATAAAATCAGCACACCCATGGATTAGGAAATTATCTAGTTATTATGAAATCATTTATGAATTAGTTGCAGTGTCGATCGAATCCTTCTTAAGTGATCTAATTGACCCCGAGTCCTGGAAGTGGCACGAGAGAGCAGAATGAACAAAATTTGAACAAGACCAAAAAAAAAAAAGGTGTGTGCGTGCGTGTCTGTGTGTGTGTCAACTTTCACTTGCAAAGAAACAGAGCAATATTGTGAAAAATTGATGGCAACAACACAGAAGTCATGAAGTCGCTGCTGTGACACGTAAACGGCGATACCGTTTTTGCATAAACACCACAGGGGCGATATTTCCAGAACAAATTACTCACAAACTACAAACTTTTTGGGGCAAAGCGTGCCGCCAGGAGGTGGCATTTTGGCGGAGCGCACACCTTGTTTACCGCTCGGTATTTTGGAGACTTGCTGTGAACGTGGAATGTGCTTGAAGTGAGAGGCGAGCCGCAGCGGGGAGCGTGTCAGTAATAATCAAGTGCCACGGTGCAATTTCGGTTTCGAGCCGTGACCACAATTTGCGCTCGGGCCGCCCACCCGCCCAGACCGGGTCAATGACACATGGCGAAGGGCAGCACTGTACTGTCCTCATGACTTTACTTTACAGTAGTTTCACTTCATCTTCACAAAAACACCAAATATGCCTGTTTTTTTTTGGG
>CAESWR010000738.1:286866-305351 GCA_903171835.1 Mullus surmuletus | reverse complement strand
TGCAGCTTATAAGGAAATGCAGCCTTTTTATGCTAAAAGGCTCCTTTGAGTGCAGACCAAATGACGATACCCATAATAGAGCTTAAGATTATTAGCCTGCTATCTCATTCCCTGTCCTTCCCCGCTCCTTTGCTCCTCTCTCATCTCTTTCTCATCATGTCTACCTCCTCTTTCACCTTTCTCGCACTCTTTCTCCAGGGTTTACTCTCTGTCACTCTGTGTGTTCACGCTTTTCTTTTAGGAAGAGGCTTTGCTTCTTCCCGGAAGCCATTGCAATTCTGGGAGGCTCCCTGTCTCTACACAAACCCTCTTTTCTGTGTGTGTGTGTGTGTGTGTGTGTAGGCAAGTAGCCTGCGGGCAAGCACAGTAATCAGAGCTGAGACAGGGGATGGAAGAGGGGGAGAAGGGGGTGCAGAAACGACGGGAGGGAGCTGATAATATTATTATATTGTATTATATGATCATTTCAGCACCCTGGCCAGCGCTAGTGAATATTCACACGCATGAAACATAAACACACACACACACACATATGCACATACACAGACTTGGTTCTGTATAATGATAAATGATAATGGAATTCATGGTGGTAGAATTAATTTGCTGTTCCCCGGCCTAAACACATATCATGCTCTGGCGGTGCTCAACCTCTGGCTTGATCTTGTGGGTTTGGCTTAGTACCACCTGGAAAAGGTTATTTGCTGTGGTAAACATTGGATTTCACTGCTGGTGACCAGTATTAGGAAAAAAAGGAAAGAAAGAAAGACACAAAACACTGACAATGTGGGTTTGCATCCTGCTAAAAGAGCAACAGATGTTTCCCATTTCTGAGGAGAAACATTCACCAGCTCATGAAAACAAAAGATGAACATTGGCCATCTTTTTCACCTCCGGGAATGCATTTTGAAATCTGCCTAAATCGTCGGAGGGAAATTTGGATGACAATGAAAACAAATTTAAAAAGTGTCAAAGACCAAATGAGGCACTTGAGATTTAGCTCCATCATGACGCTCCCCACAGATCAAAAATACATAAACAAAAGAGTGGGAGCGACCTATTTTGGGCTTGTTATCCAGAGTGAATGTGTTTTAAAGTGACTCTGTTTGCATAAACATTTTAATCTAATCATCATACACTAATCTAATTACAAACCTTACTTTGATTCTATGAGTAATTTGATTAAGCTGTTCTGCTGCACGGCACTAGATTTTTATCTCAACACGCCCGTCTGAATGCGATCTTGCACACTATGTGTTGATTGAATTAATCGCCACGTGTCTTATATAGGCAACAAGTCAAATGGGGATCAGACAGCGATTAATGCAAATGCTCGTCCCATTGCTGCGTTTTTGTCCAAATTTGAAGTGCCAGCTTTGGGTGAGACATTATCTCTGAAAGTTAACGCGGCTCGGGAGAAGTCAGATGGGACGGATTACTCTGGTGTTTACATTTCCAAACACTACAGCCGTCCTTTCACACATGTTAATCTATAGGATTACATAACGCTCTCCATAGTGGCTAAATCAGAGCGACGTCGGATTAAAGCTAAATTGTTTACATGGCTGTAATCTAATTGCAGTATTCTCATGATCCCATTTATATTCATGTACAGGTAGCGACTGTCAGATGAAGTTTCTCCGCTCGCCCGTCTCTGTCTGTCCTTCCCTGTCTTTCTCAATCTTTCTCCGTCTCTGCCGCTTCCTTTCTACAACCTCTTTCGTCCCCCATGAGTCCTACTGATGGCGTTCTCTTCCTGTGTCTCCCCCGCCGTTGTGCTTATTCTTCTTTCCACCTCTCTTCTCCTGTCAAGTCTGCACCCCCTCCCCCGGCCTGCCTCTAAATCTGTACCTCTGCTTTCGTCTTCTCCTCCCCTTCCTCACCCTCTTACCTCTCATCTCCACCTCGTCTCCCCCGGCTCCTCTTGTCACCTCAATTGCCCTTTCTGCTCCTCTTTTCTACCCGCTCCTTTCTTGTCTTCTTCTGCGTGACCTGCCACCGCCGCCCTAAAACGCCATGACACAGCTCTCCTATCCTCTCCCAAATCTACTTGTAATTGTTCCGAACTGCGCGGGTTACATTGGCATAGGGATGGCGAGACAGCGATCACCCCAAAAATTGGATTTGAAAAGCGGGACCCCCCCCCCCCCAGAGACGAAGGTGAAGGTTAGCGGTGAAGCCCAACAGTCTGCATCATGAACCAGTTTAGACGCTCTCCCTGAGAGTCATTTGGCCCGTGAGCGCGGCTGGTAATGGGTTCCCAGAGCCCTTCCTGCTCTAAAATAACAGACTGATGTGATTTGCAGCAGTTCATTTAGGGAGGAAGGAGAAACAGAACAATGAAATGAAACACCTATTTCCAGTCTGTTTATGGGGTCATAATGTGCATATTGTCATGGAGATGACCATGGAGAAGTTAAAGCAGCAATGTGTGAACATTTATTCACATTCGCAACTAAATCAAGGTTGCAAAGAACAAATTGTTACTCCTGAAAGTGCGTTGTAAAGATCTTTGGCCACCAAATTCAAATTTCCACGCGTTAATGGAATGAAAATTAACTATTTTATACGACTACCGTATTACTGATTATTTCTTGATTAATAGTGTAGATTTTTAGTTCACAGTATATTATATTATAGATATATAACCGCAATAAGACCATTGCACATACTTCACTGTTCGCTGTTTGGACTGGATATGTCATCTGTGTAATACAAGCATTAAAGTACATCTTTATGAAGTACCAGACGAAAACACAGAGTTAGATGTTTGAAAAAGAATGGAGTTCATCATAGTCTGTGTTTGTTTGAAAAACTGCATCTGTCAGCACGTATTTAGAGAGGTAAAAGTGTGTTTTTTGATGTGTGAGAATAAGGGGTAGATGTGTTGGTGCTCAAGGTCGCCACTCCATTTCCTGTTTGGGATGGCCCTGCTATCCCAGCATCCTCTCTGCCAGCAGCATTGATTAGCACTCTGCAAGCATAACATCACACACTGCTGCGCGCGCGCACACACACACACTCGTACACTACGCACTTAATCTCTCTTTCCATCTTACATGAAGCTCATTTTACATCGCTCAGACAAATGCTAATGCATTGAGCACAGCAGCCAGAAAACTCTTCCATTTCCACATCTGACATGCAAACTGGCACATAAACATGATGTGCGTTATGATATTTGGGGAACAGACGCTGCTGGATCACAACTCTGCGGAAGGGGAGCAAGTTTTTCACCGATGATGTCATGGACCGGTTCCAGGTATACAGTACTTAGCTTCGTCTCTCTATTAAATCAGTCTCTATCAGTGGGTTAGCCAGCCGTACCTGTCACGGGGAGATTCCCCCGAAGATCAATGATTTTGCCTTTGGTGGAGAAGAATCATTTATAATATGAGCAAACAGTTTGACGTTAAAATTAATCATAAAAGCTGACGAGTACAGTTGAGTTTGCTGATAAATTTGTGGATCAGATGATGCTTTGCGACGAGAAATTTGCAGGGCTTGAAGCGCAAGGGGAGCTGAATCACATGGTCTTTAACATTTTAAGTGCTAAAGCTCCAATGCCCCCCCACACACACACACACACAAAGAGGCTCAACTAAAGCATTCCCTGCTGCTTTTAGTGGCGCATATTCAATGAAATGTGTTAATTGCATATGTACGCATAGTTCTATATACATAGATAGAATGATACATGGATAGATGGATAGATTGATTCATATTATTGTCATTATTTGGTAATAACATCACAGAACTTGTCACAGAACAAAATATCGATGCACTGCTGAGTAAAAGCAGAACATAACGATAATAAGACATAAGATACGTGACTGCAGAATGCATCCTATTAACACCGGATAAAATATTCATACACATTGTGCAGCATTGGATTGTGAGGCTTGACTGCAGGCACTTCAACTGCAACCTGACAGCGGATTTTCAGAGCCTCCAAAATCAAATCGCGGTCCGGCAGGAGATGGGTAAATAACTCACAATACGTGGGCCAGGCCTACTTAAGATACTACTACTTGGAGTCTGGTGGACAGACCCGCAGTATATAATAGATATAGATTTAGTTCGATAGGCAGGCAAGGCAGACAGATGAAGGAAGAGAGAGAAAGACACAAAGACGATGCAGGGGAGGGAGCGCGATCATTCTGTTTAAGATGCTCTACTTGGTTTCAAGGGCAACTGATTCTGAAACAACAAAATATAAAACTTGTGCGCGTGTGTATTAGTGTGTGTAGTGTTGGGCCAGGATTACAGGCACTTAGCTCAGAGCGATATACTACTCTCATAGGCGCGAGCACACCTCTCTGCATGCCGATTAAACACAAGTGTGTGTGTGTGGAAGAGAGGAAGAGCAATGAAGTGAGTCTTTCAGGGTGTTTGTGACCGTGTCCATAAACAGTGATGATGTGGGTGTGTGTCTGCGTGTGTGTGCGTGCGTGCATGTGCGTGTGTGAACATGGATGTGGGCTAACATCTGTGTATCTCTATGCGTTGGAGGCCGCTGTTGTCGTCCCTGCAGCGACTGATAAACACATGACAAATTCCCTCCGCACATTCGCGTATTAGCAAACCCAGCCATTAGCTCTCTCATCTAATTGCTATTGGAAATTAGCATTTTAGCTATTAGCCTCTTCTGCTAATTGCCAAAGGAAATCGGTGTATTAGCAGTTAGTGTTGTGAGGCAATTGCAGGCAAATCAGCAGTGACCCAGTTTTCAGAAAGACAATTCTGCAACAAAAAGGTCACTTACTGCATATGCGGCACAAAGTTTAATGCAAAGAAAACCCTTCGAGAGACTTTATTGGGAAAAAAAAGCATTGTTTTTTTTCCTGCTCAAACTGGGTCTGATTGGGGTAACTTCCTGTGCTTGATGGCACCAAAATAATCCACCGATGCCTTTGTCTTTGTGAAGAATGCGAAAACCTTTCATAAAATGTCCCCGTGCTTTGATTTCCAATGGGTCCGCCGTTTGTTGTGCATGCAATAAATAAAGATGTCCTCATTTGCAGTCTCCCACATAATGATGTTTGTAAATGATGCCCTGAGTCCTGGGAGACTTTGCAGGGACATTCTCATTAGCCATGTCACCCTCCAGTGCATCCCTAAGTTGGCAGGTAATCTCCTAAATATTTATTAGTCCACCTTTTCTTCCTTTTTGGAATGTCTGCTTGTTATTTGTCACATTAAAATATGTAAATCACACAATGCTTGATCAAACAGACGCAGGTGGGTGCAAGTCGACCTCACAAATTGTCCCTTTGATCGCCACCTCGCACAATAGTGGATCTTTGATAAGAACTTCTTTGGTGGAAAAGCCAACCTTTGATTGCGCAGGTGCGTCTCATTACGGAAAACCTGAAATTCAATGTGCAAGAATTTAGCATGCATTCTGCTCCACAATGACATTTCAAAGTGTCTCATCTTTCCATAATCATCGCTATTCTGATAAGGCAGGCAAATAAAGGTTATTTACAGAGAAGGCTGATGGAAACAGTCTTGCTTACAGAGTGACAGTGTGTCAACATCAGGCTTCAGGAGATTTCCAGGGGACATAGAGGACGAATATTAACTATTTTTTACTCTGCACTGGACGCAGGAGGTCACACACGACACAATTGCTCACTGTTGCCACAAAGACAGATTAGGAACGCCTGCACGCAAACCAACAAACAAAGAAGCACTTCAGCTCAGGCAGGTTTGTTGATGTTGAACCTTTGCATTAAGTGGAGGTTGCTTCCTCAGAGCAGTTGAAGCAGGAAGCATACGTGGACACGGCGGTCGCACTCGGACAGAGCAGATGAGCCGAGAAAGGCGGCTCTCGGTCCGCTTGATAATGAATCCGGGATTGGTTTGTTTGCGGTGACAATGCATGAAGTCATCCAAGGCGAACATCGACGGAACATTTTCGTACAGAACAATGCAACTGGCCGTGCTTCACAATTACTTCCATGAGCTGTAGCGTGAAAATAATGTTTAATGTGAGCAGATCTGCTTCGGGACACAAACAAGTTCTCTGTATTAATTTATTTCTGGAGCTACAGCCAATATTATATCATATATTCATCACAAATATGCATGCCAGCTCTTAATATAAACAGTGCTTGAATTACAATTATATGTGAGGCCACTGAGGCCGACACTGACCCTGGACGTTTTTATTGTGCAACAGCAATGTTATAATTATCAACATAAAGAAATGATCCAAATGGAGTGATGGAGAAATGTAGGGCAGGTTTTTATTTTGCCACTGAGCTCATTTATAGTCCTGCTCTTATCTTTGCCTTGTGTGATGCACCGTTATGAAATATTGCTGTAAGAACAACAAACAAACCAAGTGACACATGTAATTACTGCAACATTTTAGTACCTCATTGGGAACAAAGCAAACAAGCTATATGTGTGAAAATGGCCTTTGCGATCCCTGAGGGAACGCTCTGATCATTTTGCAAAAGAAAAGGCTTCAAGGATGAGGGCTCCCTGATTGGTTTGGCAAATCCACACGGAGCTAACTTGCTCACTTTCCAGGAAGGCCCATGACAAGTTGCTGTGCTGATATGATACAACAGACTGATCAGAGAGGAAGACAAACAAACAAACACGGAGCATTCCTGCAAACCTCCGATAGTGTCAAAGTTTCTGAGGCAAGAAAACGTATCGTATTAACATTCCCATAGTGGCTGCAGTGGTTGTTGTTATGGTCACACTTTGCAACTGCAAACAGGAATGGAGCACAAAATTCAAGATTGTTCAAATCACACCTTCCTACCCTAATCTAACTTTACCTACCATAGCCTATCCTATCTGACTCGACCCTATCCGATCCTATGCTATTCAATCCTATACACCGTACTATGTGCCGTGCTAGATAATCACATAAAAAAAGCATTAGCATCTACTTAAACCTGCCTCTCAGCAGGGATGGCACTTTTCTCCTCAGAACAATCTCTTTCTATTTAAATCAAGGAGTCTGCAAGGGTCTCCAGAGATCGCAATTCACACAATTTGTCAAAGTCGATAATGATTCTCCAGCACACACTCATGTCCAGCACATTTAAAGTGCAAATATACACTCTTGAGTATAATTCCATGCATGCTATACGGGGCTAAGATATGAGAGCTGTGTACAATAGAGTAAACTAACAGTGCTGTCAGTTCCCCGGAGCCATATGGAGATGATGGATGCTTTCCAATGCGCTACATTATTTTGCTGTGGAAATGTTGCTCTGTGGCCATGAGGGGAGGCACCTGGAATGCAGTGATGCTCAGGACACACTTTGGTGTTTAAACTATGCAAAAGTGGTTCGACCATGTAACTGTGTCAAGTCAACAACACCCTCGCCCGACAATTATAACACTACTTAGCAGATGAAAGTGTTCGCAGGATCAAGTGTAGATACCAAATTCTGATGTTCTATCTCAGCAGAAAATATATCCTGTCCCTGGGGATTCTGATTTGGAGTGAAGTGTTGCTTCACGCTGATGTTTGACAGCAGTGCAACCATACATTGCCTTTTGCAATGTAGCAGATCCACTGTGATGTTTGAAGAGCTGCGAGGAGCCTTCTGTGACGCCCCTCTGAGCATTGCACCATCTGATAAAACGGATTGTTCCATGACTTTTTCTGACATCCCTGATGAATAAGACGCTCAGCCACAGGACTACTTTGCTTTCTTCCAAGGTTGGGAAACCATTTAAGTTACTTACTTACAGTAGACGTTTTGTGCATTCTAATTGCAACTTCCATTATTGGGCTTCACTAAGAATGAATTACATGCTTAGAAAATGGATATGTTAATTTTGCATATAAATAACAACAAAACAGCCCACATCACATTTATCTTCAGCCAGGCTAAGAGTCTAAGTCAAGGCACTCCCACTATTCCTCCCATTATTCCCGAAACGCCAACAGTTGAACTCCATACTGTAAATTTTGGTCACAAATACTCACAAGACAATGATTAGTGCCAGAGGGGAAGTTGTGTGTTCTCTCCCTATTCAAAATATCAAAGGTCAAACATTATTTATGTTGAATATGAGGTTCTTTAAGGCAGGAGAGTAAGTTTCCTTTTATTGGAGATATGTGATGGCAGTTAATCCTTTGTTCAATATTGCTATTGTCAAATGCGTATTTTATTCAGTACTGGAGCAAAAATGCGACTAACTTACTTTTAGTAATAAAATTAATTTGTGATTATTTGTAGTAGTTTTTTATTATCACTAAAAGGCTATTTTGGGACTAAAAGGGCTCCTCTGTAGCATCTCTCTTGAAAAATATTTTCTTTGTTTCTAGTTATCACCATTATTATATATATTTCCTGAGTGAATGCAATGCAGAGCGGTGCCATTGCAGCCTGATTTGTGATTCACAAGACTGCCAATATTCTCTGGCATACGCCTCACGCCCTCTTGAAACATGATTTGGAGAACACACACGTGCACATTTGCACACGTGAGTGCACATGAGTGATGACCAAAGCCTGTATCAAAGCACCAATACGTTATTAAAAGTAGATGCAAGGCCATTATTACCTCCAAATCAATTACAGCTGCACACACACTAATATCTCTGAGCATGATTAGATTCACATTGGTTACGGCAACAGCAACGGTTGATCGATATCCTAATTTACCAACAATCGATAAGCAGTCAGGGCAATAAAATATTGTTATGAGTGAAATATCTGAAAACACATGTAATAAAATCTCGTCAAAGAATGCTAAACAGCTAAGTAGCACGGATCAGATAATTCCTCGGTAAACTCATGCACAGACTGAACATACACCTACACACACATCATACATCTCCAATTATTTTTTATTTTTTATTTTTTGTAATGTAGTGCAATACATCCTGAACAAGAGATAAAAACTATGCTTTATTTCTGCAATAACATTTTCTTTATTACCTGTTCTCACTTGAGTTCTAACTTACTTTTATCCCCTGTTCTAACTTTTTATTACTGTGCTTCAGTTGTGGTTAAATTGTTCCATAAACTCATAGCAACGTGACTGCGGCATCTTTGCAGACATGCCAGGTGAGAGATGCCAACATTTTTATAAAAAAAAATATTACATCTCCCATTGTGTACATCACAAAACTCCTACAGGAGGACCCAACAACAGTATACCTCCGTCTTGGTACACAGCGTACGGGTTCATACAGTACAGTGCAGTCTAAACGTTTAAAAAGAGGGTTCAATTCTGAAATGGCAATTTTAACTGACAAATCTAAGCAACACCGTTAGCCTCTGAACCTTTGCACCTGATTTAAAGTATGCTTTGTTATATATTCATTTTGTGATGAATGCTTTTCATTTTCGCCATTCATTTTTTTTCTAATTTATTTTTTTACGACTGGAGAGATTTCCTCCCTCTGCAATTCAATGCCGACTCATCCCTCAACCGAAGATCCCAAATGGCCTTTAGATTTAGCCAGCAAAAGTTGGACCCAGATGCAAGGACTGTTCCGCCATCACATTGACACGGATTGACACACACGTAACAGACACAGCATAGAAACAGAATGAAGAACGTAACTCACCAAATGGTTGGTGGTTCAGATCCTTCCACTTCCAGGTAGTCATACTTCTCCTCTGTCTGGAAGTCTGTAAAGATGACAGAGATGGTGTCTCCGGGTTCGGCCAATAGGATCCAAGTACAGTCGGCCTGGTTACCATAGTTGCCGGGGTAACCGGGACTGGTCACCACCCCACTGCCGCCCCTCACAGTGCCCCCACATGTGTCCTCAGCTGTCAATCAAATCAGAGTGACAAATAGAAAACCTGGGTTAGGGAGAGGAGGAGGGACCGAGGGGCGGACTTTTTGAAATCAAATTTCTGGCCTTTTGGGTAAATTTCCACAGCTATGTAAAATGTGGTGGGTCAATTAAGGGCAATGGTAACTGATCAGCAATTGGGACCTAGCCTTATTTTCCAACCATTAAAGTCAATAAAGGTGAGCCAGCCCAACTCCTCACCTCTCACTCCCTGTAGATTTTTACCTGAATTTTAGTACATTTTCCGCCCTTTACTCTCAAGTGTTATTTTGTGACTTGATTGTTAGCAATGGGTGACTTTCTTATGATGCAGATTGCTCACCATATTGTAAATACATGGAGCTCTTACATTACATTAGATATGATGTTAAAAAGTACCAGTCTATGGTAGTGAAAATCAGTTCCCTGCTAATAAGCAAGTTGATTTTGTTGAAGGTCTCTTTTATTAGGCGGGTGCAATTAGGGGTGGGGTTTTGGTTTGGGGGGGGGGGGGTTTGAGGGTTCAATTCCTGTCACACTCAGAGTTGCTGTCCTCTCCTCCAATAACACCTCGAGTTTCCCTTCTTTCCAATCACAGAGCTCCGCTCTCGTCTCCTCCAATCACAACCAAGGAAATTGAAAATTTGACTGTGGCCCAATTAGCTAATTTGGAGTCCATAAATTGATCCTCAATTGTTTGAAAAACGGATTGACCAGATGTGATGATAATTTGGCAATTTTCCTCTAATTGTTGATCACATCTGATTGACAGTATTATTCGTGACTGATAGTACTGATTATTGTATAACAGATAAAGACACATGGATTGCGCTGTGCAAACGGCATAAATTATACACATATAATTTATACAGGTACACTCACGGAGAAAAAAATGTACATTGGACCCTGTGATGTCACTGGGACAGTGTTCAATTCAATTCAGAATACTGGTTGAATTGGTGTGCATGTTATACCCAATTAATTGAACTCGAAAAAGAAAATGCCTGTATTTGCATTCTAATGTGCTTAAATTTCAATCAAATTGAGCGCATTGAGTCCACTTCCCCAGTGACAAAAGATACAACGTTGAACCTTTTTTCTGAGAGTGTACAACTCCAACTGTAAACATGGTATAAATTATACCCGTATAATTTATAGTTATACATAAAAGAGGCAATACTGTATGCAACACACTCTTACAAGCAGACATGCATTTCTCTACACACCAGCGAGTGCAACTTGAGATGACACCTGATTTATGTGGCTCTACAACACCTCACACGTTGATATAATCAGTTTTTTAGTGAAGACAAACTCCACATCTGTGCCGTCTTAAACTGCACTCACTGATAAGCTGGGAAAGACACATCTTTTATAAGAGTGTAGACAGGCGCTGTCAGGTATACATGCACATCCTTCAGGCTCATCCAAAGGGGGGAGGGGGTGCCTTGGGCTGATGCATGTACAGATGACAGAGATAAGGTTGGGACCAAGCCAAACTCTACCCATTGGAAGGGTAAAGAGAGTAACTGTGGTCCGAGACTCACATCAAGCAAAAAAGACGATAACCAATAGAAATCAATAGAAACATTGGCAAAAGATATTCGGACAGAACAGAAGACACTGAGTAGAGACAGGAAGTACAGAGTCTAACAGGGGAACAAAAATAGATAGAGGCAGACAAACGTAACCAGAGTGGAACCAAAAATAGGAGGACCAGATTGAAAGAGTTGGGATCAAAAACGAGAAGACGGGATGAAACAGAATAAGTGGTTTGAAATGAATTCAGAATAGACAGAAGCTTCTCCAAACGCGTCAACAATGTGAAGTAAGAAACAATATACACGCTCTCTGGTTGTTGTTTTGCTCTTGTTTACAGTGTCGCTTGTGTCAAAATGCATTGACACAAGTCGCGGTTTGGGGATTAGACACAAGACGTGCAGTTTCCCAAATTTACAGGTGCTGACAAATTAAGTACAGCAATGCATTATTTAGCACTTCATTCCCAGGTAATCCCTGGAGGTAGTCGGGCAGGCAGACAGGCAGACAGACAGACAGACAGACAGGCAAGCACTGGCATACCATTCATCTTTTTTCCCAAGTAGACATTACTAACACAGCGAGACAGTGAAGGAGATTTGTGTAAATGACCCGACACCCAGAACCGAGACCTGCTGAGACCCCATCACCTCTGCAGGCAAGAAATGATGTGGTGGTCGGTGTGTGTGTCCAAACAGGCCTTCCATACGTTGTGGGGACATCACCCCTGTGTATGCATCGTAAGGACTCGCCTTTCCTTTGGCCGTGTTAAGCTACGTGCCTTGATGTAAATTATTATATTTCAGGGTGAAGAACTCGTCGCAAAATGATTAAGTTATGACCTGGAATGCGGTACATCTCCGGGAAACGCATGAAAAGCCAATAGCATGTCCTCTGAAGTGATGGAAACACGGCAGTGTGTGTGAGAGGGTCCGCACCGTGGGAGACTGTGCTGCTTGCAGGATGACAGCTGTCACAGGTTTATCATGACAACAGGACGTCCGCGAGCACTGGTGGACACGCACACGCATTCTCACACCCACACACACACGCGCCCACACACACACACTGATGCACACACACAACACCCTCTCCCAGCACCTCCAGCTTATTGATGTGCTGGTGACAGTTGACAGACAGTTCGAAAGGCCTCAAGGTGCACTGATGTGTGCCTCTCATTAAAAAAAGAAAAAAAGAAAAAGAAAAAGGGGGAAATTAACTTTACAAACACGGGGCATTTTTGCACTATTTAAGACAAAGGCACATTTTGGTCACTGGCCATATTAATTTAAAAATGACCAGTTATCAGTGCTTTTAAATGGCGCTTGATGCATAACCACACCGGTGACTAATTGCGTTACGTGTGATTAAACGAAGGTACCGTGACGAATTCCGAAGCAGCTGCTCTGGTAAAAGCTGGCATTTGTTGCATCTTCACTTACAGCCGCACTGATTAAGCGCCGCTACATCTGTGAACATTTGACACGACACGGAGCTTTCCATGTTACACCTGCGGATTTTCGAATACAGCAGCTCGCTCCTGCTCCGTCACCCGGAATGGGCACATCTTGTGTGTCGGCGCTGAATAATTCCGTGCCTATCATCTCTGCCCATCAGTCCCATTTCCTCCGTAGCTGTGGCATAACATGAAATAATAATTACGCCGCTAATGAACAAAAAGCTTTGCAGGTAGAAGCCGATTACAGTTGGTGGGTTTCATAATTTCCTTTTAATATTTCAAACCGCTCACCCACTTTTGTTCGTACGTAAGTTTCACAAC
The DNA here is from genome assembly GCA_903171835.1 of Mullus surmuletus. NCBI lineage: Eukaryota > Metazoa > Chordata > Actinopteri > Syngnathiformes > Mullidae > Mullus > Mullus surmuletus. The sequence goes on along the minus strand of CAESWR010000738.1, from coordinate 292,266 downwards.
GGTTTAAATGATGCGATATACGAGTTTAGCATTTTCATGATATTCTTAATTTGTCTTGATTTTTGACAATCACTTGCAATGTACTGTGTTCCATTATGCAGATTTCTTAAAATACCTCCTCAGATTTGGAAGAAAAAAAAACCTGTAGACGTGATGTAGCAGAAATCACTGCAGCAACGTCCAATGCATAACAACTGTGATGGAGTTTATCATCATTGTCATGGTATTCTTAATTTGTCCCTATTTTTGATAATCACTTGCACTGTACCGTGTTCCATTATGCAAATTTCTTAAAAATGCTGCATCAAATTCATCCGATAAGAAAAAAACAAAAAAAAAGGTTTACCACCCTTTGGTTTGTTCTGGCCGTTTTTTTTAATTAATCAAGGTGAATGGGTTTAAACCAAGAATGGAGCCACTAAAAAAACATTAGGCTTTTTGTTTGCAAGTCACATGATTGGTAACATCGTCCAATTACAACAAATGTAGCTCGTATCGCCATCTAGTGGTGGAACGATGCGCTGCACGGACTAATTTACTCAATTCGGATGTTCCTTTTTGGGACATTTGAGGCATGTTGCTCAAAAGGAAATGGAAACAGCTCGTCAAGGTGTTTGAGAAGCTCGTTAGATGTTTGCAAAATTGCACGCGGGGTAGAAAGGGAGCCGGACTCCCATCGCGGGGGCCGATCCCCCATCACGAGGGGCCGCAGTGAGTAAATCCATGGGTAAGTGAGGGCTTCTCCGTCTGGCTGTGCTTTGTTCTGCTCCCCGCTTTTATTTCAGGCGACGACCTGGGGAGGCTGAACTCGCGCTTGTGCCCCGGCGCACTGACCCACAGGAGGAGGGAAAGTGTGTGTGTGGTGTGTGTGTTAGTGTGTGTGTGTGTGTGTGTGTGTGTGTGTGTGAGAGAGAGAGCGAGATGAGGAGAGAGGAGAAGAGAGCGGCCGTGTTGGCCATGTTGCCTTCATTTCTTATCACATCAGTGAGCTAGTGTTGCCCTTTTCTTTGCCTTCCCGTCTCCCCTGCTCTCTCGAGTTGTTGCCGTAGCACCACCTCTCTTTTCTTCCCTGCTGGTCTCTCCTGCCCTTCCCTCTTTTATTCGTTTTTTTTCACCAGCGTCCAGATTATTTTCAATAGTAAAACAGCGAATCTCCTCTCATCCCGTCTCTCTCCTCCTCTCCCCATCTTCATTCGTTCTTGCCGGGCGCTCTCGCTTCCTCATCGCCTCTCCTCCTTCCTAACTGCTCCCTCCCTTGCTCCCTCTCTTTCACATGGCCTGGGGTGCTTTGATCACTTGTTCTTAGCCTCCTCACCCCCNNNCCCCCACACCGCACCCCTTCCCCTCCCCACTGTGCTGTCATCAATATCTCAGTCATCTGAGGATTCCTTCTCTATCCTTCTCTGTCTCGCTGTGTCTCCCTTTAAGATCTTACTTTCTGCATTTCTCTCTTTCTCTTCCTCCCTCCCTCCTTCCCTCCCTCCCTCTTCCCACTGATTGATTTTATGTTTAATGGCTTTTCTGGCCTCGTCTCTTTCTCTCCCCACTTTTACCCCCCCCCTCCCCCCCTTCCACCGTTTTTTCCCCCTCTTCCTTTCCTTCTGTCCCATAACTCCATCTCTTTTCCGCATCACTTTGATAGGCAGATCGCTATCACGATTCCCTCGCCACACGCACGCGCACGCACGCTCGCATACACACACACACCAACTTCAATCACAGAAAACCCAGTGTGCTGTCAGCCTCTAAGGATTATGGGCCATCTACATCATCCTCTCCTCTCCTCTGTCTTCAGGCGGTATCCATCCGTTCCTGCTGCTCTCTTATCTACATCCACCCACCCATCCATCAACCTCTTGCCCCCCATATGCTGTAAAGCTGAATATATATAGGCGTCCCCTCCCCCAAACCCCCCCCTTTGCCCCCTCCCCTCGCAGCATCCTTACTTTTCATACCTCGGCTTACCTGCTTTGAATAACGGAAAAGACAGCAGGAGGACTTTTAAAAAATGTGCATGCATTTATTTTCCAGTGCATTCATCTCAATAATTTACGGTACTTCTCGTAGACAGCTGTGTGTCCACGCCGCCCGCAACCCGCAGGATGCAAGGAGGATGCAATTTCACTCACATGGTCTCAATGTCACTTGCATTCCGGCATTTGCCAGGACGCATTAAAGCAACACTTCTGGACGCATAAAAATAAGACATTACGGGCGGATCCACGGGCTCTTGAAAAGTAGTAATCAAATTGGTCGTGCTGCGATCACAGAGCTTGGTCTTTTTTTGGAGGCGGTCCAGCCTCAGAGGAGAGAGTCGCAAATATAAAGGGGACATGAGCACGGCTCCAACAAAAGCCATTTTGTAAAAGTGATTAAAATAATATGAACGAAGTATATTAGGAAACTGTGCCTTCCTTTGAAAAATTAGATTAAAAAAAACAGCGATTTTGCGCAGATTTCCAGTAGCGGCCCAAACATCTGCTCCTCCCATGAAATATTCACTACTTTAACTGTGTTGTGAGCTATTTAAATTACTTACAATTAGTCTGCCCATTCCCCCCATATGCTTTTATGTCTTTTCCATTCAGCGAGAGGCCGTATTTTACCTTCAAGATACTTTCCTCCTGCACTGTGTGTGTACTGGGATATTGGATCATTCTTCAAGCTCTGACTGCGCACTTCCTTGAAGCACAAATGAAACACATTTACCTTTGAAACTTCCAGCGAGGATGTCTGACAAAGTTTTTTGCCATTCAGGAAATTATTTGTTCGGTTGATTTAGTGGTGTTTACGAAATATGATGGAACAGGAACGGGAAAAAATCATCAGCCATCTGCTCTTTAGCTTCAAGCGCCAGTATAGATGCCATGGCGATCTACAGCGCAAACACTGATTTACTTCATTCAACTGGGGCTTCGTCCCAGTCAGCCAGCTGTTGTGAAGCTACAATACTTTGAGTAGGCCACGTAGAAGTAAACAGGCGGGAATTTGCACGTTAAAGCAACAGTATGCAACTAACATCTGCGTGTGTTTTTGACCATGGCTGACACTGGAGGCAACCTTAAGTGTAGAATTGAAAATGTGTTCCAATTATCTTCTGGCATTTCTTTTGTATTCCGGATGTTTATTAAATTGTGATTTAAAGTGAATTTACACCATATTAGATTGGTAGGATTTTTTAAAAATCTTTTTATGAGTCGGGTGACTTGTTGATCCGAGCCCAAGATCGTTTTGCGGGGTCTCCGTAGCACCCACCCCTCCAGTAGTGAGTCAAGTTTCCTCAGTGTGATTAGTGTGTCTTTACTTCAGTGTGATGTCTTTCACCCATTCCCGGACCTCCAAATTGAACTTGAGCAGATCGATTACTTAATCATTTTGAACCGGGATGTGCAGTGTTTGGATCAAGTCGTTAAGGGGGAGAAGTAGCAGGAAGAGATTAAGTAGCCTACAACTCTTATTTCGGCCTGTTGGACATATTTAATTAACATTGGATTAGATGTGGTATCAAGCAGAATATTAGAGAACCTGAATCAGGAGTGGGGTCCAAAAAACTTGACCGGCACGACCCCCGGTATCATCTGCATCTTTCAGAGAATGCGCCGGGCCAGAAAGAGGCGGAGCTTTCAAATTCATAATAAACGTCTCTTCAATATGAGGATTTTTACTTTACTTTGTCTGTCAGCTGATGGAGGGGGCTTCTTCTATGCTATCAGATATTATAACACCGTTAAAGTGTCTCTTTGGTGCCATATTTGAATAAAAGTGATCAGTGCCAGAGGATATCTAAAGTTGTTAAATACTCACATTCAACAGTTGGGTATGAGTCATTTCAATCTGTCTTTGCAAGTCCCCCCTCCCCCCCCCCCCCAACCCCAACAAAAATTGTCACTATTTTATTCCATCATGGCTCTAAACCTTGTTAGCGCCACATCGGTTGTCGTCCTCTGCCTGCCAGTGTTACATTTCCGACACAGTCACAGTCTTTTTTTTTTGGGCACACACACACTCACACACACAAACGCGCCGAAACTAGTAACCCACGCTGACCTTCAGCACCTCCCACCATCTGTCCACAAATCACAGAACAGATGCTGTCTGCCAGTCAGCTAACAGCCCGACATTTAGACCAATTAGGGCAGAAGAGTGATATAACGGAGGATCACCAGAAGGAGACATAAAGTGAGGAGTCACTGATTGATAGATGGAGCATCAGCGTGATCATAATTCCAGCATTGGCCTTTGACCCCTTTGCTGACTCACTGAATTACATTATATATCCGACAAACACTAAAAATGTTGTGATGATTCCTTCCGGCTGCACTGCGACCTCTCTGATAATGTCTGAGCTGTTCCGTGTCTCACCAGTCGTGCTTGCGTTTTCCAAGGTGGATTTCATTGCAGTCACGCTGCATAAAGTCACACAAATCTATTGTCGTCCTCAAGCGGATTTTGGCACTTCGCGTACTCCAACTCTGAATCACTGCATATTATGTAAGTAAATGGAGGGAGAGGAGAGATGTTAAGCTACACTGAATAACAAAGGAGCCAAAATATGGCAAAGTTGACGCGAAACAACAGAAAATAAAAAAATAAAACGACTTTTTGTCTGCTTGGCTGTCTGACTGCGGCGCTGTATTGAGACGGATGAGCCTCGCGTCCCAGTTTTTCTCATTTTATCATTAAACAGAGTTTCTAAATTATCAAGCGTAACGACAAACTCCTAAAGTTGTGATTTATAAGTATTTCCCCTCACTCACTCATCCTGCCCATCTCCTGCTCCTTAATCCTCCGATCGAGAGTGTGTGTCCGCGCGAGTGTGTGTGCGTCTCCGACAGAGTGTGTGCCTAGTCACCTGTGTCTTGTGTACGTTTGCTCGGTCGATTGTGCTTTCATCCGTGTGTGTGTGTGTGTATGTGAGAGAGAGAGAGTGAGCAAGAGACCCTGGGTGTCACTGAGTGTTAAATGTCATCCTTGACAACTTAAACAAATAGCTGCATACTGAGACTTTAACGCATCGCAGCCCCCGACGAAAAATACATTCCGCTCTCTTCTCTCCTCTCGGCAGCCATATTCACAGCCCCCACCCCCCCCTCTGCCCTTCTTCCCTCCCCATAACCTTCCCTTACCCTTGTGTGGCCCGACAAAGGGCAGCGTTAAACACTCTCACACAGGCTATTTTTCACAATTACTTGGCTTATATGAACATCTCGGGCCATCGATTAGCTGTTTCAAATTCCTAATGCGTTTGAAAAAGCAAGCCACGCTGCCCGTGTTCGGCACAACAGCTACTGGACACCAGGTGATGCATCAATAAAGCGCCTATATGAACAGCCAGGAGCTACAGGACCCAACACAAAGCTTCATTACATGACAGATTTGTGTTGCTGGAGAAAAAAAAAA
>CAESWR010000738.1:274337-286619 GCA_903171835.1 Mullus surmuletus | reverse complement strand
GCACCACTGCATTAAGTCCGATCACAGACCAGCCACAGATCAGTATGCTCGTCTATACGTTATTGACCTCAAGGTAATCAATACCTAAAGATGCCGATCGATATCGGTGAGAAGCACTTTGCAAGCTGACGCCACATGAAACTTCATCGAAGCATGTCACCCTCCTCAGCGTGTGTTGTTGACCTTTTTTGGTTCCTGTAGTCGATGCTCAGGTATAGAAATGCCGGTCGATACTGGAAGTAACAACTTGCGCCACAATAGATTAGCGGGACTTCTCATCCTGCTTTCAATATTTCTGAATAGCACCTGAAAAATCTATGCGGGAGATTTCCACAATCAACGGCAGCCATGAATCTTTTTACTTGTCACTCACGCAGTCTATCTCCAAGGCATGTCGTCGGATTGATTTAGCGTATTCATTTTTAATGGAGGATATTTATTCAGACGACAAACTGACTGAAGTAATATCAAAGCTCAATTTGCCGGATTCAAGTAACAGGTAAAAGAAACAAAATGTAACAGAGAGAAAAGAAATGCAAGGAACTATACTGCAACTGCTGTACGGCTTCAATGCCTTCACTCAATTAGTTGTTATTAATGCTGGGAAGTATTTAAAGATTATAAGAGGGATAAGAGACAACTATACAAAGAGAAACAGCGTTGTGATGTCTCTGCTTAGATTCTTATTTATGTTTAGTTGTTCCCTCTTTAAAGTAGTTTTGTAAAAAAAACCTTTTTGAAAACTTCAATAAGCACATTTATTCAACCTGACCTGTACGCAGGAGAAAACAGGAAGTGAAAAACAACCCAAAAATCCCTACCTAGAAATAATCATTCATCGTAAGAACTAAAAGTACAATAATGCAGAAGTATTTTAAGCATGTTTGTGGATATTCACATGATGATGCATGATGCAACTTCACAGGTCACATGAACGACTCAGAAGAGGTGCAAAGACAGCCCACCGAAGGGCCAATCGCTCACATGACACCAGGGGGTCTAACGAGCCTGCTGTGAGGTTGGAACAGCCACCTCAAGGGCGCCTTCCTTCTGGTTCAATATCTCAAACTCTCCTCCACCGCGTGCATCTTTACTAATTTGTGAATTAGTAAAGATGACACAACACAGAAAGACACGAAAAGACATTTCGCCCGCACTTGTTAAATCCAATCTGCGCTAGTCCATGTTTCATGATCCATTTGCATGACAAATTCTTGGCCGCAAAAAAGTCAGATCTCGCAATCACCTGGCACTGCCTCCCTTCGTATCAAGGAGGGAAATAATTATTTTTTGCAGCCACAAATTTGTGATGCAAATGGATTACTCTTTTGAATTCATATTGTTTTTTGGAGAAAAACACTTTAACCGTGTGACTCCAGCAACAAGGTGGAACTATTTTCTGCAACACCGAAACCGGACGGCACGCAGTGGGGGAAAAGTCACTGATGATGAACGACACTGATGGTGAGGATCTCATACAACTTCTTGTCAAAAAATCAGAACTATACCTTTAAGATCACAGCTCCGGTGGCTGGAAGAATAGAAGTCTTTGCATCAATCCCCATCAGTCAACACTGTTAATTGCAGCATATACAGAATTTTTTTTTCATTTTTCCAGGACCCGTCCACACAGATCCATTCAGTTCTAATTTGAGATGTGGTATCTATCATCCACCTGCCATAAAAATTCTGATGACTAAAGACAGAGGCGGGCAGGGCGAGGGGGCCCCCGATGGCGGAAAGCGGAGATAGACAAGGAGGGAGAGACACGCTGAGGGAGAGCGACGGTTAGAAAGACAGATGACAGACAAAACTGAGATGATGACAGATGATTTAATGAAGAACCCGACTGGCTGGAAGGAAAGAAAACCAATTAGAAGACACAATAGAAGCACAAGGGGAACGGAGAGGAAGACAGAACTGGAGAGAAAGGAATACGGAGGAAGATGGATGAATATTGGATAGAGATGGATCAAGACTGCGAATGAGAGGATTAGCGAGAACAATGGGGAGATAAGGGGAGCGATAGAAATATATGAACGGCGATAAAGAGCAAGGCTGCAGACACGGGTTGGGGGGGGGATGCAGACAGACCAAATTGCGAGGAAGAACGAGGGGAAAAAAAGAAAGATTGTCGGATTGAGCCGTTTAGAGATAAGAATTTCCGACGATATCACACGCAAGAGCTGAGATTTGTGATGTATGTGAGGTGGGGAAACGGCGGGAAGATCACACGGATTGAAAGTTGAGAAGAAAAAAACAAAAAAAAATGTCTTTCATGGCTGAGAGACAATAGTCTGAGAGTTCTAGTTTGGTTCAAGCCCGGGTTCGGAGAGTGATGACTTAATGATGCCGAATTTTCGGCGGGAACGGTATTTTCTGTGCGCTGCCTCGCTACGGCTTTTCGTCTCGTTCTGTCGCTCCAGAATTTTTAATGCTGGAGAGAGAGAGAGGGAAGGAGAGAACAAAGCGCCGGAAACTTCAATTCGACTCTTGCTCATTTTCAATCACTGAACAAGGTTCCTCTTCACTTGGAAAATGAACAAAGCCAATTTGGATCCGCGTTTGTGCTCCTTCCTACTAGGGGTATCCCGATCCCATACTGATATTGGGTATCGGGCAGATATCAGAAAAAAAAATAAAATAAAAATATCAGATTATATCGGTCTGCATCTAAAATCTCTGATATAATCACTCTGATACAAGCAGTCCATTCCAGACTCCGCTCCAGCACTTCTGTGTAGAATCTTATGTTTAAGGTTAAAATGTTTGTAAGCCATTGGTTAATTGGTCAGTTTTTCTCATAGCCACTCTTGTTCTCTGTTTAAGTAATATCACTTGATCAAGCCTTTTCTAGCATTCCATACTGCAAAATAAGCAATAAAAACATGTATGATTTGTGCTGATATCGGATCAATATCTGTATGGGCCAATACTCAAGGCTGCAATATCGGTATTAGAAGTGAAAAAGTTGTATCGGGACGCCCCTATGTCCTACTTCCTATTTCCTGTACATGGCAATTGCTGCCCCACCCCACGTTAACTCCGCCCACTTCCAGGTAAAAATATCATTTTCAAGGCCTTTTAAATACTCACACATCAGCACTGCAGCTTTTCGCCTCTTCGATGTCTGTGTGTGTGTGTGTGTGTGCATCCGTGTGGCCCCATGCTTGTCCCATCGGTGGGGAGCGTGCGTTTCTGAATGTCTGTGAGTTAGCGCGCACTTGAATTATTCATGAGACCAAAGTGCTCCTCTGGGAGAGTTGCAACGCAACATGCTTCTAATATCTTATTCACAACATGTCTATCTTGGTTTAAAACATTAATCGCCAAGAGGAGACTCCCAGGTTTTCAGACAACAGGCGCCGGACATTGAGCGGGCCAAGGTTTTTGTGTTTTTATATGTAGTTAATACTCCTTTAACAATCAGTTCGCCGCCTGAAGGGTGTCGTTGTAAAAGCCCGCAGTGCTGATTTATGTAAGGTTTGCTTTTCTTTTCACACACTTGGTGGGCTTGATGGATGGAGTTTAGAATGGAAGCACTCCGATAGATAATCATATATTGAGAATACTGGGATGAGATTGGTGGCACACTTACCTTATAAAATCAGTGCAGCACATTCATATGTAAATAACTTGGCCGGTGAAGGTATGCGTGTGCGTGTGTGTGTGTGTGTGTGTGTGTGTGTGTGTGTGTGTGTGTGTGTGTGTGCGAGCGTGTGTGCGTGTGTGTGTGTGTGCGTGTGTGTGTGTGTGTGTGCATCCGCATTTGGACAACATCCAGTTTGTTCGCCCGCAGGCCTCTGGGTCGAGTTCAAGCGAGAAAATGCTAATACCTGGTTCTCTGGGAATAGTTTTGTGCCTTTGTTGGTGTCAAATATTTAACTAGCCGTAGAGAAGCTCGGGGATCTGTGATTGGCGGAGATTCTACAAGTTTCAGTGAAGCAAATCTGCGCTTTCTTGGTAACAAAAGCGAGGCAAAAGGCGAGGTTTCTCATGCACGCTTCATTTTTTGGGGGATTGATTGAGCATGATTGCACACACAGAAATGCTCGATTTGTTCACACCATCACCGTGGCTTCATTTAAGGAGACAATCAGTGTACATGAGTGTGCACTTAAGAGTGTCTTTGTTTTATGATCAGACTTTTGTATTTGCATGTTAAATATCGGGTGTGTTTGTGTGTGTTTGCGTGATAAAGGGTGTGTACAGTGTCTTCCAGTCATGCATAGGTGAACAGCTTGATTGCCTGCTACATTGTGGATGAACCAGCCATGCATTTTGACTACTGATATAGACACCCGATGCAGAGTGTGCGCCCGGATGTGTATGTGTGCAAACACAACCCGGCTTCATATGTGCAGGTGCATCAATGGAGACGTTTCTGCGAAAGCCACACACATGTTTGCTTCTCAACAGCATGTAAAATACAGGCATGCCTAGTTTAACTAAATTGTTGTCCTGAGGCCACGCTAAGCAAGCAAATCAGGCATGTGCGGTGGCATCTCCACTGGGAGAGTGTGTCTGTGTGTGTGTGTGTGCGCGTACTTTCACAAACGTGGGCGTATTAGTTGTAATGTATATGTGTCGCTGGAGCATGAAAATGAATATGAATGACTGAATTTCATGTGTGTGTTGTGGTGTGGCATTTCATCTATTTTCATTCAGCGGCGGAAGGCAACTGCAGCAAGATTTGACGCTGTTAGAGACAATGCAACGTTTTTCGGAGCGCCGTTCCCTTGGTAACGCAGTGCTCGCTATAAGCAAAGCAGGAAATTGAAGATATATTAAAAGCTATATCTTGACAATTAGTTTTAACAATAATAATAAGGAAGGCATAATAGGAATAAACAACAGGAATAATAGTGTTTAAGAGCCTGTTCAGTCATCAAATCGTGCAAGTGAGGATTAAAAAAACCTGCACTCATTTCATTTTAATGAGCGAAAATAAAAAAACGGAAATTATGTTAAGAAGAGCAACCATAGGCCTGGAGTGATTTTTTTTGGTTGTTTTACTGCATTCCAATGCATCTCATGTCTATGAACCCACAGGGGGTCAGATCTTTTCCTACGCATTCATTGTGAAAATAAATTGAAAAAATAGAACTTTGGGTGAAGTTTGCAGATCAGGGTGTTAAAAATTCTGCGCTACAGGTGGAGGATAGTTAAAATTCCATAATTCCACAGTAGCCACTCTTTCATCTTTCTCAGTGAACGTGTGCTGCGTTGAACACTTGCCCGTCTGTCTCTCCGGCAGTCTACCTCCCTGTCTCGACCTGGCGAGCCGGCGTCTCCACGTCTTTTTCCCATGATGCACGTGGAGCCGCCGACATGGCGAAACTCGTCCGGCAAAGTTGTCTTTTCCGCCATGTTGTCTCCTTTTCTCCATCGCTGTCAGCTACAGAATCTCTTTATGCTAAAACTACATTATGCATGCAGATAGAATGCCTAAACAGCGGTCTCCGTGGTAACCCAAAACACATCCATCATCATCACCATGACAACCGGGGATAGAGCTGTCAATCAGCACACTCCCAAGGGACGGTGGGATAAGCCCATACACCCACGACCACACAAACAAATAACGCCTTTCCACATGCAACATTGGTGATACACACACACACACCAACACACCCCAACACACATGCACACAGAAAAGTGTCGTCGAGAGTATCCACCATCACTTCAGCAGCTGTGAGATCACACATGACTTTCTGCGCCCGACGTGCACATGCAGGCATTGAAATTGGCCGTGCTCAGATCCATCACACAGTGACGTGCAGCAGGTTGGCGTGCAAGGGCCTTTTACCACCAGGGGGCCCGTGAGCAGATGGCTCAAAATACACAGCCAGCCAACTTCCTAAGGGCTGTCATCGGGGACGTGGTCCCTGCCTAAACAACAGCTACATCATTTTAAAGTTGTTATCTTTCATTTGAGCAAAACACGAGGAGAAAACAGCAGTGTCCGCCGGGGCCCGAGACCGACTCTCCGAGAGGCGGCGTGTCAGGCAGACGCATCAACCCACGAGTGTTGCTTTGATGTGCTTCACATCTGGTAAACAGCTCACTGAACTACCAGAAGAGAAAACCAATCACGAAAAACAGGAAACATTGGAAATATTGTTGACCGAATTGGATGAAAAAAACGAGGTGAAAATGAAAATTGGCTGCGAAAAGATACGGTGTCAAAGTAAAGAAATAATGTAAGAAATCTGACAAACAAGTAAAAAGTAAAACTCAATTCAATTTAAAAAACAATTTACCAACATGCTAGCTAAGAATTCCCAGCATTCTCGCTGATTTGCGATTCAACTCGGACCCTCCTCTGTTGATAATGCTGATCAATATTTGAGGTCAGCCGCCATCTGTGCTCTTTATTAATGCAGACTTGGTGACGACCTGCTGTCATATGTTGACCGCAGAAGCCAGGATGCTTGTTTGAAAGACAACAACAACAAAAAACTTTCCAAAGTTCTGCGCTGAAGACTCTGCGACCCTCCTCTTCTCTGGAGCGCGGTGACTAATAAAGTTTTTTCCTGTCCGCATTTCCTCTACATTCCTCATAGAGCATGTCCGCACCACAACCTTTCCCCTCTTCTGCCGCTCTATCTCTCCATATCGCTCCCTTTCTCCTTCCTTCTCAGATTAAACTGTCTATCCTGCTGTCCCCCTTGAAATCCCCTGTTACACAGCACCTCGGGCGGTGTGTGTGTGTGTCCGTGTGTGTGTGTAAGCCAGACACGCTAGCTGAGCATTAACCTGTCAAACTATCAAGAGACAGAGGAGAAAAGAGGAATAGAAGTGGGTGACGAGTGATGGAGGGACGCCGGGTCACTAGAACCCCGGATTCCTCATGGGTGGTGGACGTGGTTCAGTTCCCATGGCAACAATCACTCAACCGCTGCTCGGCTGTAAAGCTGCCTGGTAGTGTAACAGGTGTGTATATGAGAGCGGAGCGACGCAAACACGGAGGTTGGTTGAAAGAGATGTTGTGTTTCGTGCGCTGACGGCATCGACCTGGCCGGCGGTGCTGACAGCCAAATATCAAGCTGTCCTCACAAATCAACTAAGTACACGCAAAACACTGATTTATGTGCAGTATAAGTCGCATTCTACACACACTCCCTCGCCATCGCAATACGCACAGCACAGTGGTTAGCACCCAAAAAATGCAGGTCAGAGATGTGTGTGTGTGAGTGAGATATATATGGTATATGGCGTGTCAAGGGTCAAACCGGGCCTTTCACCCCTGGGCAGCCTACACACACGCCTGCTGGAGCACCGTTATATTCCCATTGTGGGATAATAAAGAACCTCTGCTTCTACTTCTACTTCTAATATATCTGTCTCCCTCAATTCTGCCTCATCTAAAAAAAACAAAAAAACTTCTTTCTTAATCTTAGGTTTTGCGTCATCAAAAAAAACAGCTGCAATGTTTATGTTTGTAACCCTGCTTCATACTGTAAACATTACAGCTGTGAGTGAATAGTCGATTAAACGTTGTATGGTTCCTGACAATTAATGCAGGATTCCTCCATTTATTACAGAAAAAAGGATTTAAAAAAATGTTAATATCTGCTGCTGCTCTCCAGCAACAGCTTTCACACACCTCCCCTGTGAGACAATGCAATTACGGAATTTGTCTGTGTGTAAACTGGTTTCTTTGTGTTATGGTGGCATGCATGATTATTGTGTTATTGTCCGTGTAAAAGACTGTTTCGCTTGTCAGACGTGTGGATCTCATAGATGTGACTAAGCAGCCGTGACTAATCTCCAATCTTTAATTCCCTCCACCGGCAATCAAGTACATATACTCAGGTTACGTATGAGCATCCGCTCGGCTCGGAATGAGGAGAAAGAGAGGAAAAAAAACAAAAAACAACCCTCAACTGGGACTCTATTTGCCGTGCCGGCTGACTGTCAGCTCCTCTTCATTGTCTACCGATGACCGTTTTCTTCCTCAAAACGGTAGCGGGTAATTTGCGATGCAGGGCGAGAGGGGTGGGGAAAAAAAAGAAGAAAAAAAAAGAAGAAGCGCGGAACAACAGAGCGCACATTAGGAGGCACATTATGCACGTATGCGCCATTCAAATAACAATGGCCGTGCGTGTTTGACCATTACGGCAAACAGTGCAGCTGCAGCAGAGGAGCAAATTAGGGGACCGACACTCCAGTGGTCAAGTGCAACACGAGGGCCTTATTGATGGAAATGAGATGCCGGCGCCGCCGCCGCTGTGCACAGCTGTGTCAAATCGCTTGTGTGGTAGCGGAGTGAATTCTCGGCGCCACAACAGAGTCGACCACTGTCATGAATGGAGAGCTGTGGCGTTTGTTTTCCAACAGGCCGGGACGGGTGGCAGGTGACCCCGGCCCAATCAGACATCAGATGTCTCTTGGAGAATGGATTTTGCTGGTCAGTTATCAATACCGGTATTGAATGCGAAGGCGACGCTCACTGATAAGCTTGGATAAAATTATATACATCGGCTTTGATAAGAGTGTTTCATGGGCACCAAGAGAAAAAGGGCAAAGAGTTGATAATGCAACGGAGGCAGAAAGGGCCAGAGAGAGGATAAACCTGCTGTACTGAAAATCCATGGCGGTTCTGGCCACAAGCCTTCGTACACGCACACACACACGCGCAGACACACACACACACACACAGACATTGTGAACATCCTGAATCGTTTAGTGGCTAAATGAGCCCCTGCTGACTACAGCACTGCCACTATACAGGGTGCGCTTGCATGTGTGTGTGTGTTTCTGTGTGTGTATGTGTCAGAGCGTGAAATTCCGTGCGAGTGTGTGTTGCATGAATATGCAAGTGTCTGGAGTGCCAATGTGTGTGCACCGGTGTGTTTTGTGTGGGTGTGTGTTGCAGTGTCAGCAGACTAACAAGGGAAAGAAGCCATCATGGTAAACACATTTTTAAACCAAATCACATTACAGTTAACTTAAGTACACCTGACATGGACCTTCTGCCGGCGGACAGGAATCTCATTCCTTTCCACGGAAATCTGAGCCGGAAATAGAAACGCCATTATAATAGAGCTTAGGAAAAAAAAAAAAAATCCAATACAATCAATATTCCACACAGTGTAGTGATGAATTCATACTGTGCATAGTCAAGCTTGTGGGAAACAAACTTTTTTGTTGTGATATACGCCAAAAAACAACTGGTAGAAAAATAGTGGTTAGAGGGATGTGATGTTTCCGCTGCTTACATTTTTCTTGGTGCAATTTGCTGTCTCCGTTTGCAGCATTCTTTGTTCCTGAGAAATTAAAGCAAACCACTGTGCCGGACTCTGTAGCATGAGACATTTAGAGTACGATGGAATTCCAACACCTTCCGGGATCGCGCCTTCCCGTGTTTACCGCAGCTAATTACCAACTAAATGTCATGAGATCGATGCATTGCCGTGCTGAACCCTGCTCCAGGTGATAGTCAGCAGAATGAGAGGAATGTTTGCAGATTCTCAAAAGTCTTGACAGGTTGTGAAATTGAAAAACAGATTTCAGGTTCCGGAGCATCCAGCAGGAACAACTCAACAAATCCCTCCCTGTTCTGCCGAGCGTCAGCAGCCTCTCCGGACCCGTAACTTTATTTATCCCTCACAGCAGGCTTCTCTTCCACTACGCTCCCACCGGCATTCGCAGTCACAGATGTTAATGATTTAAATTAAATTTGCATGACTGTGCATGAGAATACAATTATCCGTTTTTCTTGTTGTTGGTTACGCGCGGCTCTTTGGCTTTGAGCCTCTGGGTCTCCATCTCGTGGTGCGTTATTTGCGCTGCTGTCATATTAAAACTTAATCCACACCTTCAGGCCAGTTGGAGTCAAATCCAGGTTGTTGTTTTATTTTTGTTGTTGTCGTCATTAGATGTTATAGTTTTACTTTGGAGTTTTAAACTGGCGGTGGCTGGACCTCCTGGAACATATTTTACCCAGAAATACTGGTAAACGGGTGGTACGTCCATGTTATGTTAACCTGATCGGTCTAAGCAGATGACTGCCCACCCTGAGTTGTGGATCTGCTCAAGGTTTCTTCCCAAAAGGGAGTTTTTCCTTGCCCAAGTGTTGGCTCTTGGTGGAATATGTTGGGCCCCCGTTTCATAGGTACCTCTGTTGTGATGTGTTATGGCACTTTATATGTATATTTGTATGTATATCCTTGTAAAGCACTTTGTAACCATGATTGTGCTATACATAAAGACATTTTGTTATTATCATTTTTATTATCATTATTACTATTATGATGATGATGATGATGATGTACCTCCACTATGCGTTTAGTGATACTTTAGCATGACTTGAGTGATATCATTTTTTGACTGCTGGTGGAGATTAAACTGGGAGAGTTGGAGAGGGAGGCTGGCTGTCAAGCTAACAAGGGCATCACGGCTCAGAGACGACTCGCATTTCAAAAATGACAACTTTCAGCATTTTGCAAATTATAGCGAATGCTGCTATTTTGTTTCTCTTATTGTTTCATCGGTAACATGAAATGGCTAAATAACATCAGCAATGCATTACACTCGCCCCCATCACTTCCAGTTCGATGCAGTCTCGGAGGTAATCCTCCTTCGCTGACTGACTAACGTAGATAAACGTTGCACCCTCCGCACCACAGGTGGGCTCCTGCCGCATCAGGTGGTGTGTTACAGCTAAACAAACAAGCTTAAATCCGATGTGGTGGGCTCGCCGCGGTCTTGCTTACACGAGCTACTACTTGCATTGTGATAAATAAATTAATAGCTTGTATCAATAAATGAACAGCGTTTTAGTGGGAATCTTGCTGGTGCTGCACACTTTAACACGGGCTGTTAGACGCTGGAACGAGACGGCTGCAATTAAACTGTACAAAGACCTTTTTTTTGCACGGCTGCATTCACGTTAGGGCTGTCACAATATCAGATTTTCACTTCAACATTATTGTGGGCATAAAATGTCAATATAACATTATGACAATATCAACAAAAATAATGGTACAATTAATGGTATTTAAATTACAATCAAATTAGCTGTCTAAGATGGTATAAAGACGATTTGAAAACAGTAACTGTACAACTGCATACAAAAAGTGCAATTACACTCAATAGCTAGTTAAAAGCTAACCAGATAAACTGATAAACAGTTGATCCACACACACACTGTTTTCAATGGCACTGGATCATTTACACAATATTATCATATGCGCGTTTTTAACACATTTAACAAATTGTACTTACCTTATGAAAACTGCACCGGCTATATACATGCAAGCCTTTCAGTGCTGCATTCTTTTACGGGACACAAAGAGGACTGCCTTAAAAAATGACATTTAAATGGCAAAGACACCTCGAGCTGCTGACCAATGCTGTTTCTCCCCGTCGCGAGGCATTTCGGACCATTACGGGGGTCATTCCAGCCAAGTTTTGCCACGGTGTTTGACTCAAAATAAACGGCCGACGTCTCTTCAGATCATAAATAAAAGCGAGGCGATAGGAGGGGAGGGGGGGTGGGGGGGCCGTGGCGAGCGGCGAGGGGAAAGAGTGCAGTTGTATCAGTCTTACTTGTGAGAATGTGAGTGGCGCGGGGCGACTTGTAGATGAGCTCGGCGGAAGCCTCATATGTCATTGTTAACTGGAGTTTAGACAGCATCCATCATCAGCATCAGTGTAATGAGAGAGGAGAGGAGGAGGAGGAGGAGGAGGAGGAGAGGAGAGGTACAAAATGTGCAGAGCAAGGAAGAGGAGATGACAGGGAGCGAGAAAAGAAGGAAGAGGACGTGTGTGTGTGTGTGTGTGTGTGTCCGTGCGCGCTTGTGTGTGTGTGTTTGTGTGAGCAAGAATTGAGCAGGTCTGCAGAGGAGAGATAAGAGTACTTCAAGTGTCACTACAAGACTGGTACATTGATCTGTGGGAGAGCGGGCAAGACGGGGAGGGCGGGAGAGAGTGTTTCATTACGCCCGACGCTGTGTTTTAAATACACTCTGAAAAGCTGTGTTATTACCGTGACACAAGCCAAACACACACTAACCACCTGCTACTAAAAAATAAAAAAATAAATAAAAAAAGTTATTATCCTGGTGGGAAGGAACTTCCACAAAGTTCACTCGGAGCAGCTCACACGGAAACCTGCAACCGGTAAAAGCCGCTTGAGCCGTGCGTGATTGATGTTGACACAGGCGTTGCCATGGCGACAAACTAATAAATGGACAAGAAGACCCACTGACATGAAGTAGGAGGGAGATGGGGAAATTAGCACCTGCTGTGAGGGGAAAGGGGGGGGCGGGGGGG
>CAESWR010000738.1:190701-208405 GCA_903171835.1 Mullus surmuletus | reverse complement strand
CAACCTGACCCATGAACCTGGTGACTCCGCCTCCTCCCCGCCTCGTTCAAACATGCAGGCTGTGTGTTGTGCCCCTTAGAATAACACTCCATGCTTATTCAATTTTAATGATTGTAAACCTGCCAGGAGATTCTCTTATGCGACTTCTCATCAGTGGCAAAGCGAGAAGTGGGCCGATGTGCGACATTCCGCTAAATGCATTTCCTTTACATAAAACATGAAATCGGTTTGAGACGTATTATGGCCGAGTGATTTTAAAAGCTTTTTTTTTGGAAGGCCCGTTTTAAGTCTGCAGAGAGTTGGTGTTTAACTGAAAACATTCTGGGTGGAGTATCGCTTTGAGAGAGGCATTTGCACCCCCGAGGACTCAAATGGAGATGCTAATTGGCAAACGGTAAGAGATTTGTGGTTGGACTGGGTAGCTCCCAGGTGTGAGTGTGTGCAATGGTGCTAATGAGGGAGGGGGGGTTTTAAACTGGGAGAGAGCATGCGTGCTCAGCAAAACCTTCCCAGGATAAAAGGAATCTTAAAGACAAAGAAGGAAATCTGCTCCTCGCATCGAGTGGATTTAATGAACCCCGGTCTGCAGTGTAAGGCTTGATATCTTTCCTCAAAGCATTATCTCATCTTGAATGCCTGAGATAATACACCACGGGAGGACAAAAAAAACAACAGCTTTGGCAAGTGGCTTATGCTCGAGCGTCAGATTTTTTTTTTTTTTTTCAAAGCTCAAGTCGTCGCGGGACAACTTTGTGACAGTTTGCCAACTCAGTCATCTGAAACCTTGGCATGGGAAGCTCCGGGGAAAAAAACAGATATTTATCATAAAGTGGCTTGATTCCTGATTGCAAGGGAGTTTTTAAGATGTACCAATTGTCCATCTTTGCTTTTCAGAGGACAAGAATTGTGTCTCGGGCGTCTGCAAATGAAAAAAGCTCTTGTTTTCGAGATAAATTACCTTTCATAAACAATATGGCTGGCTAATGTGTTATTATTACTTATGTCATTGATTATTACTACAAGATAAATGACTTTACTACTTACTATACCGAGTCTTACAGGGTTAAACACATTATCTTCAAACGTGCTTTTGGTTTGGAACAACCTTCTAACAACACACAATATTGGCCTGTATTGGCCAGTTAAACACAAAACACACATAGAAAACCCTTGCGGTGTGAACCACACAGCTGCTGCGTGCTAACTTCGCAAAGAAGCAGACCAAAAAAAAAAAAAAGAGACAGCTGGCAACTTTCCATTTGTCAACTCATGCTTCACATATATGATAAACTGCTGCGGGCGGCTCTGCATCGGTGGACTCCTCCGCTTGGTTTGTGTGTTTCCCTCTCAGGGGAACTTGTAACCACATCCAAACGCCGCCGCCCCCCTCCTCTGCATCCGCCATGTGCAGCGTTGTCCCACGGGCCAATACATGCTAAGAGCCTCCGTCCCCTCCAGCTTGAAAGGACATGCGAGTAAAACATTATTGCGGAGCGGAGGAAATTATCCAAAGCCATTGCGGTGAATGAATAAAAACCAGCCGCGCCCGTACAGTAAAGATAATTCGATTTCACACAAGCTGGAATAAGCTTGATGATTCGGAGCGGGTGAAATCAATTACGAGGCTTGTCATTTTCCAATGGGGACCCTATGATCAATATACCAATTTTCACTCGGAGCTGCCTGCTAAATGAGGAAACTCTGAAATTGCCCCATTGTTCATTTGAATGGGACCTGCGGAACCCCCTTAAGGACTGCCGGGCGTCCCCCATTCCTGCTGAGTGAGGGGGCCTGATGTCTCCCAATGACACATACCGGTGCACACACCTCCGGCAATATCAAATGTCACTCTCAGCCTCTTCCTCTGCTGAATTACATCCCACCAAGTCACACAAAAAACACTTAAAATTCCTTCCATCTTTCTCCCTCCATCTCTTCCTCTCCCCCCTTTTTGTTTTGTCCATCTCTCTTTCATCTCCCAGCCCTTCTTTTCCTCTCCATCACCACCTCTCTGGAGAGCGCGGTGACACCAGATTCGCTTAAAGGGCTATTCCCTTTAATCCCGCAGACTCTCATTTATGATTAAAGAATGGTTTTCCTCCCAATGGAGCGCACTGACCAATCAAATCACAGCAGATGGAGGTGACGTCCAATCAGTATTCGGATCACTGTGGTGCTCGGCTTCAGGGTCAGAGAGAGATGCGCGTTTATGTCTATTTGGGCACGAGCATGCGTGTGAGTGAATGCGGTGTTCTTTTAAATGAGCTGTCGGAGGAATTTGTCTCTTAAGGCGGCTTTGAGAAGGCAAAGGCGGACGTCGGCGGTAGGGACGGGAGTCGGCTGTGCAGGGACTGACAGAGAGGTAGACAAACTAAAGGGAAAAAAGGTGACGAATGGCAAATGGCGGGAGAGCGGGATGGCAGGCCAGGCAGGACGAGAAGATGAGAAAAAAGAGAGATCGCAAAGGCAAAAATGCAATAAAGAGAGACAGAGCGGGAGAGAGTAAGCATGTTTGAGACGTCCCATTGGCTCCTGCTGTCAGGAACGCTTGTCAGCCAAGAATTAGACTACTCCACGCTGCCACTGACTGACTGACAGTCAGCCTGCGGTCTAGACTATACCCCGGAGTGGTTGAGGCTAAATAAGGGAAATGCCTAGAGAGAGACAGAGGGAACACACCGGGGCTGGAAATCAATTTATAACGCTGTCAGTCGGAGGCAGGAGGGGGACGATGAATAGAGATAAGGGGGAGAGGAAGAGAAAAGGGGGGTAAAGCCCAGACAAGAGGACACACAAACAGTAAAAAGGAAAAGGCAAAGTCAACACTGAGGGCGGAAAAGTCAACAAATAGTAGTGATTGGGAGGGAATGAAAAAAAGGCAGGGTGTTGAAGATGAGACAAAAAAAAAAAAAATCAGCTCATTGAAGTCACTGCGGGTGGTAAAACCTGAACTGTTCCACTTATTAAAAAAATTACAGGATTCCAAATCTGTACTACAAAAAAATGGATGCTGCGAAAACCTCCCACAAAAGAATATTTGTATGTCTTGCAATGAAGCAGCCACTGCTCAAACTGTCCCGACTTGTTCCACAACTGCAAAACTAGTCATTTCACTTTAATAAGGTCACCAGCAGTCACTTTTCTAACAGCGTCAGTGTCAGATTTTAATCACCACATATTGTTTGCAAATCGGCTGATGGAAGGGCAGCGTGCTGTAATTACAATTATCACTCAACTACTTAGCGCACAACTAACAGCAGGCTTTGTTACAAATTCAATATGAAAACCCACTGCGTTGGAATGCGAAATATTGAGACTTTTTAATTAAACTGATGTGTGATCGCAGGACGGATATGAAACTGAAGTGCCCGCCCACGCGCCACCGACAGGCAGTTTGGGTCGGTTTGGACAGTGAATTGCTCCAAAGGTGTCAATGGGTCAGCTATGGGATGGACTGGCGGCTGTCCTGGTCGCCTCCCGCCCTCGCAACCCGCCCAGGATAACAAAGAGATAACACTGGACTTAACAGCCTCCCCTCAGCAGCCGTAACAGGACTGAGCACAAAGATTAAAACTGAATCAGACTCCTCATCAAAGATTTATAAGGAGGAGCGCGGCGGCCAAGATGGTGAACGCCGCTCAGTCTGGAAGCTCGCTCGGGCCAAAAGTGATGATGTTTGGGAAAACTATTACATGATCACGCGCCTGACGTTTACATATGTGGTACTTAAACGCAACAGGAGCCTGTCAGCTGTTAAAGCATCCTGACAACGCTCGCTAGACCATTTTAAGTTTACAAGTTCTGTTGTGCTATTGGGTGGGTGCCGTCTGGATTTATGCGGAGGGTAAACAATTATAATGGGAGATGCGAGTAAGCGTGAACTCGGGTGTCGGGGTAGTGAAATCTCATCAGCACCCAAAAGGTGAATGTGGGCGAATCCATCTTTGAGTTGAGCAGAGGGCGACTTGGATTTGGCTCTGGTATCTAAAGGACATTTCACCTCCAATCCAAGAGGCTTCTTTGGTTTGAGCAAACTAAAAGGGAGTGCCTACTTAGCCTGCATGGCCATTATCAAGGTCAACACTGTTATTGTTCCTGGCTCTTATAACAACAGTTGTTAAGAGTTTATGGGAGTCACCTGAGGCCAAGTGTAAACAACACTCCAGAGGGCTTGTATTATTATGTTTTTTTCTTTTTGATTTATTTCATTTTTTTTTCAGTCACACGGGGACAAGAGTGGATAGCTTCCCTGGAGAGATGAAAGGACTGTAACTGTAACCAGGTGGCACATGGTGTCGGAGGCCTCCTCCTATGGTGAGGGGGGATTTAAAGCCTTTCTCTCCTCTCAAACACCGTTCTTTCCATCTAAAATTCGGACACTGAGAAAACAAGGTGTCATTTGCAGACCTAATATGACCTTAGCAGCTCAAACAGATGTAATTGCGATGATACAACATGATCATGTAAAACATTGGACGTACTAATTGTCATGTTTAAATCCCTTACCACAGAGTGACTGTCTTTCTTCATCTCTGTAATTCTTGAAATCCAACAAAGTGAGACAGGAAGTTTGCGTTACAGCACACACCTATTGGGAAACCTCGCTATCCCCAAAGGCTGAATCTAAACGCATGGGAACAGCTCCCGTGGCGTCACTGCGAGGCAGCAAGAGGGGGCTGACAAAAGTTAATTTGGAGAATGTGCCACAGAAATACCAAACACCTAGGGAGCCGCACACATCCGAGAGCCCAGTCAGCAAGATGATGTGGATCCCTTTCAAGTTAAGAAAGCATTACAGCATATCAAACATAATAACTATGTCACATTATCTTAATCACAGCCTCTATTATGGTATGCATCACAGCACCAGATCAGCATTATGTGCGAGTTAAGCAGCCAAGTAATGTCAATGACCTTGACAATCGCTTCATTGAGGCAATATCATTGGGACTGCCTTTCAGACAACTCCAGACAACTTAGAAGTGAAGAGGCCCCTTGGATGAGAGACTGAATTACGTCAAGTGTCCGGAACCCAAGTATCCTTGTTCAAACTCTGCTCGGATAACCACTAACAGGATGACTGAGTATCTCCACAGACAGCGTTGAGGAAGATGAGTCAATGGATGCCAGGATTTACTTATAAACCATTGTGGGGGAGTGCGAGTTTAATTCTTCAGCTAAATAAATGTGATGGACCTTTGCAACCCGAAGGCAAACACACACACACACTCACTCTCTGTTTCTGTCTTTACTGCAAAAACTTCAAAATGCGCTTTATGCTCTGTGTGGGTACACATTGTAAACCTGTGGTACAAAGGTAGTTACATCACATCTTTTGTAGTGGTGAGAGCAATACTTTGGAACGGCTACGGCACCAACAAGGCAGACACAGCCAGATACGTGTTTCTATAATAAATACACAGCAAAAGTGATGCTGGGCCAAATATTCCGTAAACATTTTACACAGGCAGTCACGACTTCTGAAGCAATGGCACAGAGCACACCAATCTCCGTCGCCGCCGCTGTCCAAAGGCGACGTATGGGCTTTCCGTGGAAGCCAAAATGTATTCAAATTAAAATGGAAACCATCAGCACTCCAAATTGTTGGTGAGTTGTAGAAACATAGAGTTATGGCTGTTGCAGCTATTTAAAATTCCAAAAGGTCTTTATGCCCTCTGAGGAAATTATACGCAAGTGCTATAAATCATGCTGCACCGTCGCCGTTCATTGTTACTTGCATCTGAATGCTTTTTCACCTTAATGCTTTTTCATTTTAAATGTGATTAGACTTTCACAACCGTAATGCATATCTTCAATTGACTCGCTTCTAAAGTGAGCCAACCAACTGGTCTGATGTCTAATGACAGTATGTTTTTATGTGGAGACCATCCTGCTTCCACTTCCTCCACCTACTGTACAAAAAACTACTTCTTGTAACAGTGGCATGGAAATACCAGTAGTAGTACTTCTCTAACTGACATTTGACCCAAGACATTAAATGGCTTTTTCTTTTGTTATTGAGTACTGTCTAAGATTTATGACATGGCTGAAAGAATGGCTAACCTGTTCAATTTTGGGGGCAGATTCAAATATACACCTTGCTAAATATTACATGGCGCTGATCGGAGGCTGGTGTGAAATGGCACGCCCTCCCTCTGTCTTCGACACAATTATAATGAGTCAATCTTGGACATGAAACATTTTCAAGCTTCTGTTGGATTGCAGTTGCATGTGAAAGTCAACTTAACTTGGACTGTTAAGAAACACCAACGTGTCTGTCCTGGTATAAAATACTGCTGGTGCATATTTTGAATAACCGCAGTACAGCCCAAGTAAAGAGACAAAATGTTTACTTTGTGGGTGTGAACATACAAATGGGTAAGACACATATATAGGGCGTATACAATAATTCGATTGTATTGAAGAATAGATTGGGAGTCAGAAACGGGGAGCAATGATCAACGCAGCTTGCAAGTAAATGACGTACCATTACGGCTACAGTATTCAGAGGGTGTGTTCGGTTGGCTGTAATGGCCACTGACTAATTTAAGCAGAGCTCTGACACTGCAAAACTTTTTTGGTGAGGACAGAAAGCAGCAGGGACAAGTATGCACTCACTTTCCGTTATGAATTTTTAAAAAAAATCTGCTTTCTAAGAAAGTGGGTCAGTGAGAACAGACCAAGACTGCTAAAGAGGGGGCATCTTTTTTTTTTTTTCAGTGAAACACAAACTTGCGCCTTTATGTGCGTATTTGTGTGTGTCAGCGATCATTGCACTGAGGGGTTTGTCTTTGTGAGGACATTTTTTTTTTAAGCATTAACATATTGAGAATTGCACTTCCGAAGGAGGCAGACAGAGATAGGAAGGGGTGTAATTGCAGAATCGAGAGTGTTTACTATTGATTTCATCACTCACATCTAATGAGCCCTCGTCGGTGCACACCGATACACACACACACACACATACAGTATATCGGAAATATAGAGTGCACATAGATAAACCCTCACTGATTGGCAGCTACTACACAGCATAAAGGATTAATGAGACGGAGTGAAACAGGGAGACGGATTCCGTTTTAAGGGGTTACTATTGATTTGTGTCTGCTGAGTGTCATCATCTCCAATCTGACTAATGAGGTCCGACACACACAAGTACACCCCTCCCCCTCCTCCTCACAGGTAAATTGCTGCGAGCGTGTGACCAAAGGACTGAACTCTACTTCAACTGTGTGGCGACATCACCCATCAACCCTTTCAAAGTTTACTCCCCCCACACACACACATACCTCCCCACCCACCCTTGCCCTTTCTCTGGCTCCCTGGCGGCTTCAACATAAAACCTAAAAACACAAGTGCCGCTCTTCAAACATTTTGGCCTCTGTCACTTCCACCATTCCTCAATCATCATCCTCCGGTGGCAGCAGTTGGTATTATTGATACAGCCGCCGCGGGACGAGCTCATTCGGAGGGCAATAACAGGACTCGCTCTCTGGATTCCGTCTCCACTTCCCAAGTAGATGGAGTGTAAACAGAGGAGGTGAAGCGGAGGTGGCAAACACGCTGACAGGGCAAACTCTCCTGTATTCTCGGTTCTACATTATTACGGCACGCTAAGACAGTTTTTCCAGCTTTTTGGTTGACAAAGTGCAGGCAAACAACAAGGAGGCAACAGGAATTTTAAGTGACATCTACACAAGCGCTTGGTATAGTACCTGGTAAACTCTAAACTGGGACACACCCAGGCGCAGAAAGGTGTATAGATACCACGTAGATGCCCCCAACTCGGGCGCCATGGCAGCAATTTCCAATTTGTCTAGTCGAGTAGAAACAAAGTCGACACATGTTCGGACCCCCTGAGCAATAATGGTGGTGGCAGAAGGGCGTCTCACAAGTCGTGGCATCATCAGCATCAAGGCGTCTCCCGCTGAGTCAGGTGGAGCGGAGCAGCATAGCAGGTCAGAGTCTGGTGCTGCGGCAGAGTCGATTCTCGTTGTTGGTTTTTATGACCAAAAACCCCTTCGCTGCACAGGTCATCAGCTTTTGTCTGAAGAACATTTTGCTATCTCCCTTGTGCCTGTCATCTAAAAAATGATGATAAATGGTAGAAGGGCTACATTTATATTTTCTCCCTTCTGCCCTTTTACCCATTCGCACGCACATCCACGCACTGATGGCAGATGCCACCTACTCAATGAGGTAGTTATGGGTTCAGTGTCTTGCTCAGGGACACTGATATGGCCAGGTCAGGGGTCAAACCAGTAACCCTACTTTTACCACACAATAGGCGTGTCCCGATCACATATTGATATTGGATATAGTATGTCGGCCTGCATCCAAAATCTCTGATAGAAGGCATTGAGGTTATTTTTCAGGGGCTTCTAATTCATCTTTATTCAATTGTAGAAATGCATGTAAGCCATTGGTTAATAATAAATGGGTCGGTTTTTCTCATGCCTACTGTAACTTGCTGACTATTTTTCAAACTGATGTTGTATCGGATCGCTATCAGTATTGGCCAATACTCAAGGCTGCAATATTGGTATTGCATCAGAAGTGAAAAAGTTTTATCGGGACACCCCTGCCAGACAATAGGTCCCTGCAACAAGTGGATTTATAGTTAAACATACAATTAAGATCGCTCTCTCTTACGCATGCATCCCCATCTCTCTCTCCCTCCCTCCCTCCCTTCTTTCCTTCCTTCCTTCCTTCCGCTCTCTCTCCATCTTTCTCCCCGCCATACTGCTCTCCTTCTGTTCTCCACCACCTCGTCACTACGTGTTCTTCGCAGATTCATCTTCCCCCCGTCAACCGCAGCTAGTCATCAGCCACCACCAGTGTCAGCAGATGCCCCGCAATTTCTCAAAGCTCCATGGCGCCGGGTGCCGCCGCCGAGCCTCTATTTTCAATGGCAAATACTATCTTTACATAATCATTTGTCTCCGTTTGCTGATTGAGGAAATCTGTCTGCTTTTGTTCGGCCACTTATTCAACACCGAGCATGTACGAATCTGGGCTTTTTGACATTTATATATGATTTTGTTCTTAAGGGTTACCGCTCGGATTCAGGACTGTAGTTGTGAAATGGAATGTCGTGTCCAGGTGGCATTTGAGCCGGTGATCATCCTTGTTCTTTTTTTCTTTCCAACTGCGTTGACCCATCTTAAAGCTGGATGAGCGTTGGATGAGTGTTTCGTTGCGGCACTTGACACATGTTTATTACAACTGGAGCTACAATTATGTGAATCTTCGTTTCCACATTCCCCCTGTCATCCTCTCATTACGCCATAATCTTCACACCGGCATTCCTCCTTGAAATCCACTGCTCTTCTCCCTCCGCTCACACACACGCTCACAGACACACTCTCTAATTGTGCCGTTCTGAGACAAAGCGTTGGTTAAGAGAAAGGAGTCTCAATTAGTTGTTGAATAATCATTAGTTATATAACAATCCCGCTGCTTGAAACCAGTCAGGCCTATTTTTTTTCTCCTCACAGAAAAGGGTTTAATGATTAATATATCAAAATAATGTGCTTCTGATTTAATTTCCCTCTTTTAAACTCCAGAAAGCCATCAGCGCCGCAGCCATCATGCTCAGAAGAATAGCTTATTAACACCTAGAACATACCACATTACAATGATGGAAAATGCTCCAATATCAGCATTCAAACAATTGTATCTTCATAATGAATGTGGAGAAGAGACGATAGAGTGAGGCGGGAGTATTCAGTCACCGATACTCGCACATGTAATATGAGTGTTTCATGTTTTCAGAGTTTGGGGATCTCCAACACGCTCACAGTTGCCGTAAATCACATGGTCGACGCTTGTCCTGGATCGGAGCGCTACTTGGGGGGGCCACACCATTTGGATTCAGCCCGTCAACTCTCAACAGCAAAAGTGCATTACAAATCACTGCGAGGACTCCTCTGCATGAATATTCAGGGAGCGCTTTGCCATCAAACAGAGGGCCTCTGAGCGTGAATGGAACATAAAAAACAAAAGGAAAAAAGAAAAAAGAAAAGAGAGAGGTCGGGTCCTTTGACAGTAGCCGAGTCGAGGATGCAGTCGGTTTTATGGAATCAAAGCACAAAGTGTGAGCTTTACAGTAAATTACATGATCACGAGTGCAGTCCAATGTGACATTTGTCCACCTTTTAAGTTATGTTCTCAGTAAAAAAAACTTCAATTTCTGACATCCTGAATCTACAAATAAAGCATCACGGTGCCTGGCCTTCAAAGCCAATGGGAAATAAGTTTGCGACACGCAGCGACGACAACCCCTTTGAACCCCACTTTGCGCCCAGATTATGCATCGTCTGACTAATTCGGACTAATTGGACATGTCGCTAATAACATCATGCACATTAGGCGTCGCCCTATTGACTATTTAAATAGGGCTCCATGCGGGCGAGCTCTGCTTTCACATTTCATATCCATGTGAGAAAGTGCTTTACTTTAGTATTAAGTGGCAGTGCAGCTTCCAGAGTACACCTGCAATACCTTGCAATTTTTATTGTATGCGTGACTCATTCATTGGGCCGCCTTCCTATAATTTCAGCGCACACCTGTATCACATCATCAGTCTCCACACTTGTCAGTCACAAAATCCATAAGAGAGGAACACAGAGACTCCGCCACACTCGGCTGGTCGTATTGAATTGGGAAGCTTTGCGCGTGCCAGCGGAGGTGTGTGTAATTAGCATAGCGCCTTTCACCGACGGGAGACGGTCGACGCTTTGAACCGCAAACAAAGTGTTTAGGGCGCAGGCATGTCCGTCTGCCAGGCGGACATTTTGGCTGACATTTGCAGGCTTGCCAGATTATCCCCCCCACCCCCTCCGCCTCTCTGTATCAGACCAGATCAATGAAAGCCTTCAGCACCAAATTTGGCAACCCAGACAGAGACTTAGATACACTGTAATCACATTACTGCCTTTATTGTAGCCCGTGCCATAATTCTATTAGAATAGTTTGCTTGTATCACTGCTTTTATGAAACTTTGCTCTCTGATGAGTGGTGACATAAAGGGTAAGCATGAGCAAAATTAACAGCTCAAGGCAAGCGAAACAGCCTTGAGCAATGTTTACCGCGTCCCTGTACACAGTGATTTATGACGGTGCGGATGTATCAGCGCTCAGCCTATTTATTTGCCTTTCTATGGATCTGTGTTGCAGGCAGCAGCACCCTAAAGGATTTAAGAGGTTTAACAGACAGGCAACGTGTCTCTCTGTCGTTTCTGAATAGTACTTTGAGTGCTTCCAGAAAGAAACCATCTTGCATCGGTTGTTTTTTGACATTGCCATGGTGGATTTTGAGGGCAAGTCTTGAGGTTAGACTTTTCAAGCTAATGGGGCTTTTTCACTTCATGGTACTTGTTCTTCTGTACTTTTTTTTTTTATCATTTGTGCTTTTCCATTAGGAAAGTGCCGGGTGCTTGGTACCTGGTAACACCTTTTTGTTATCTGCACTTCTGTGACAGACTTTATTTTTGCTCTTTATCAACTTCTAGGAGAGGACATCACAGAGGAAGGGTTGTCTTTTAACAGAAAACAGACGCTTTTTTCAGTGTCTGTCAACAATATCATACCGTTCGTAAGCGAACGGAGATGGAGCACATGAACGGCTGGTGAGGAAAACGATGTTTACTGCAGCATTGCTATGACAACCACCGACACTGAGGCAGGGAATGGAAAACAAGCCAATACCAAGCTGAGTAGAGTAGCCGGTATGTAGTGGAAAGCGCCATAACTGCCCCTCTCACTATGTAATTTGTCAATAAACAAAGGGATAGTTCACACAAAAAAAAAGAAAATCCAGTAAATGACAATTAATTTGACCTGCGCTTTCAATGACCGCATCAGACAGCTAAAAATAATATTAAATGCATAAAGTGCTTTTGCAGGTAGTGCACGGGACCCAGAAGGGCACCAAGTAATGAGCGAGACTTTATCCGAAAACTTAGCAGGTGATGACATTCAGCAGGGGTAGTGGCACCGAAAGACAGGTGCTGCTTGTTTGCAATCGCTGTGCAATGCTACCTGTCTGGATGGAGATCAGCGGGCATCAAACCGCTGTCCTTCAAACTTTACAGGGCAAAAAACTAAAGTCTGAATTTGAAAACCAAACTGGGGTGGACTGTCAGATGGTGACTCTCTTTTTTTTTTTTTCTTTTTTAAAAACACATCTTGCTGTTATCGTTCTCATTAGTGCTTCAAAGATAAATGCCAATGAAGCAGCAATTGATGACGTCATACAGACTAATTCTGGCTGCACTCCACAGGCTGCCGATTAAACTTAAATTTGATTTGAAAGTTTTAATAACTTCTAAAAAGCAGCAGCGGTTCCCTCTCTGAGCCCCTGACCTTGCTACACAGCAGATTACAGCATACTGGTATTGGGCCAAAGTGCGCTAATATACTCATACTCATACCCGTTAAAGTTCAGTTCTAAGTTCAGTACTAAAACTGTGTGTGTAACTGTCAATTTCTGTGTGTTTGGTAGAAGTATTGTATCTGTACTCGATAGCCGCAAGTGCTGAGATCCAAGTATCGGTATCATATCTGTTTGAAAAAACGTGGTATTGGTGCATCCCTAAGCAGCTCATAACCTCAGCTGCTCTGAAAGGGTGGAGACCCACAACAGCACTGATGTAAAAAGCCAGGATGATTGCTGAAAGAGGACAAGCGTGACAGGCAGAAGCAGAGAAACATAAAAAGCAGATTTGACTCACACAACACGTTGGGAATATCAGGACGCAAAGAAACAGCAACAGTTCAAGAGGACGAACCAAAACAGACAAACTGGCAGCAGAGGCGCTGAGGAGCCAACGAGGCACAGGTGCAACAAATCATCAGCTAATCAACACCGCGGGAAGTGTAGCTAAAGCATGTCAAGAGGTGGGGATTTCAAAATAAAACAGGAAACTCAAACTCTAGGCTTTGCAACTTTGAAGAAACAGTCTGACCCTTATTTATTTACTTGTTTGTATGCTTTTTTTCTGTGAAACCACTTTTATCATGAAAATAAAGGTGCCTCAAAAAATAGTATTTGATGTTACTCTATTCTATTCTATTCTCAGCTCCAGGAATTTAAAATGAATCAATCCGGAGCTCTAATTTAAACGGAACTAATCACTCAGAACTCCGGAAATTAAGAAAAATCAGTGCACAGCCCGTCCTGTTAACAATTCATCAGACCTCGCGCTTGTTTTTCTGCAACGGCCGGCGCCAACTGGGACGCGAATACTCCAGTACCTGCATCTGAGGAGCCTGTCAATCAGGGAATATTCCCCCGCTCACATGTGCGCACGATAAAAACGCAGCCCACATATCTGTCAGCAAGGAAAACCACTCAGGGTGAGCATGGGCAGAGTGTGATCAAAAGGGAAATGCGTCAGGTAATAAATATATTATAGGTGAGAAATTCTCTCGATCATCCTGGGGAAGAATATAAATAAATATTCTCGTGCAGCTCGACTTCTTCTCAGCCATTTGGGACAGAGAGTTCCATTATCTTCTTACACTTTCTTATATTTCTGAGAAATCTTTTTTGGCAACTGAAAACCGTAATTAGGCCAAGCGACTCTTCCCATTATCTATTTCTTTTTTTTCCCTCTCAGATTTTATATCCACCTCTCCTTTTCAAACCTGGCACAGATGGGAGGGCCGCTGAAAAGAACAGTGAAGTTTTCCAAATTTGTGAAAATAGCTCCTGGCAGGACCGCCGAGTTTGGAGAGGAGCGCCGCTATGACATTTCAACTCCTTAAAAATAAACAAAACAAGTCCAAAAATCTCTGCAGACTCAGAATCAGAGGGTGTTTTTCTTTTTAAATGAAAACTACCGCTTTTCTCTTTATGTTGCAAAACACTGACGAGATCAAGGTCTTAAAAAAACAGAATCGCAAACTGTGCTTTAATATATACAAAAAATAGACTTTCTGATGCATGCATAGGCCTACTGGACTTCACGACCCTAAATGGGAATCAGGCCTCCGAGCTAACTGGATTGTGAGTTCGCACCACCACATATGCAGGCCTGCTTTTAATTGGAAAGCCGGTTTAACTGTATCGGAATAAATTGATTAGTCTGCACATACCTTAGTGGGGGCGACTCATTGCAACCGTGATTGATCACAAACAGTCTGGATGGTGAATTGATTGTTTCCAGGCAATGATTAATCCTCAAACATGAACCCCGAAGACAGCCGTGTCAAACCAATAAATTATGACAGTGACATGGTTAATGAGTAGAAAGTGGCGACAAAAATGAACAATTCGCCGGCCCGGATCAAATTAAGTTACCGCAGGAGCCTCTGCCTTTGGGAAGCTCATTACAAACTCGGAGAGATCTTTGACGTTATTGATCTCTGCGGAGGATTGTTTGAAGCGCCGACCCTCCAGTGTGAGTACAGGAAAGCAACATTAAACGGCTCACAGTTGAGCATAATGTACTGTAAATATCGTAATTGAGCACCAGAGAATAAGGAGCTTCCCGTGGAAACAGGTGAAGATGTGGATGGACGCCTCTGCTGAGCCAGTACAAAGCAAAGAGTTGACTGGGAGTTTACCAGAGAAAACAGACTTTGGCAATAGTCAGTTGTTCACCAGTGGTGCCTAAAAATTGTACCCACTAATAATCAGTGTCAGCACAATGCATTCATTTTTCATGTCAAAATTGTTATTATTTTTATGGTTATTATTTTTATGGTTATTATTATTATTATTATTATTATTATTATTATTATTATTATTATTGTTGTTGTTGTTGTTGTTTTGTTATTAACATTATGAACATTATTATTGGCAATATTGAAAATATTTGAAACATGCTAAAATAATAAAATGTAAGAATCCCAAAAATATATATATATATTTTCTTTTTAATGTTTTTTCTGTTTTTGTTTAATTTTTGTTATTTCTTTATACATTAGGCTACCAGTAGTGGGAGAGCACCCCCCTGAATTCATCCAGAGCTAATTAAGGACCTTGGACAGCGACAGTTGGAACAGAAGCTCTCACGGCAATGCAGTTAGCATCCCCGTAGGGCGATGGAGTCCCTTTATAGTAAGTTACAGCCAAAAATCTCATTAACCTTAATAAATAAATAAAATACATGAATCAAAACATTGCAAACATTTTTTTTTTAAAGGGACCTTATTCGCATTTGATGCTGTTTCGATGAACGGAATCAACGTTGATTGAACGTTTAGGAGGAGCGTGTGAAAAGGTGCATTTGGGGCCGGGGTCTGCGCGTGTTTGTGTGTTTTCAAGTAATCTGAGCTTGATAACCGAGTCTCTTTCATAAACCAGCCAAGTTAGAGAGTTTGTTACTTGAACTGTCACGACTGCTTAATCCAAACAGAAATAATGAGCCCACGCTGTGACATAATTCCATATCTCCCATCTCTCGCTTTGCCCCCATCTCCCTCTCTCATACACACACACACACACACACACACACAAACACGGACACACACACGCACACAGAGGAACACGCTGTCTCTCGCTCCCCTTAAACTCTTTTTCCCCCCTCCTCCCCTCCTCACCTCCCCTCTGTCTGGTAACCGTAGCAACAGGCAGAGGGCAGAGGGAAAGAAAGAAAAATGCACAGAGCGGATTGAAAGATAGAAAAGAAGGTACAGGAAATAAATCAGGCAATTTAAGGGAGGGAGAGATTAAGGAAGAGAGGTAAAAATAAGCACAGATGGTGTGAGTAAGTCCAGCGCTGCAGAGAATAGAGATGGAAAATAGAAAGAGAGGGATGAGGAAAAGAACAGAGAAGTAAAGAGGATATTTAATTTAGCACCAGATGACGGGTGAGAACGACGAGCGGAGTCACCTTACAGCCACGTCACAGCTTATATAAGGCCACAGTTGTATAATAGGCACTCTGTTTTCTGCTCCCGGAAAAAGAAATCCAAGAAAAAAAGGTATATTGGGGGAAAAAAATTAACAGTTTCTTCGACAGGGGAAAAAAATAGTTTTACCCTGAAAAGCATGCACTTCCTGGAAATGAGATGATGCAAATTTTAAACGCATTCAGCATTTTTTTCCTGTGAAACATTTATATTAGTCCCTACATGATAAATGACTCGAAGAAAAAGCAGACAGACAACACATGGATACGGGCGGTAAAAAAAAGCATCAATAAGTGTTGGCGCGCACAAACACATTTATCCCAACAGCTCTAACGATAAAAAAAAAAAGGGCAACCAGGAACCAGGGCACCAAAGATATTTCATTTCAACTGCAATGTACTTGCTCCACTTTAAATTACCATTTGATTTTAAAGTTTTTATTTGTCTTGTTTACCGTCCAGCTAATTTACGGAATGGCCGTCTTCGATCCAAAAGAGTTTGATTTAAGCAAAAGTTGACTAAATGTTGGCCGGCAGGACCTGAAAAAGCTTTTTTCAAAGGCACCGGGGCTTTCTATAAACGCTCAGGCGCTGCCGACGTCTAGCTCTTTCAAGGCCTCACACACACACACACACACACACACACACACACATACACTCTTCTCTGACCTCCCACAGTCCGAGCGCTTCCTACAAGAGTACAAATAAATGTTCCCTCGTTCTCAGTCAAAACGCATTCTGTATCCATAACAAGCGTATCATTTAACATGAAACTTTTATGGTTTTTCAGCCGCCACTTCATCAAACTTTAAACGCCCCGCGCTCTCAAGCA
Source organism: Mullus surmuletus (assembly GCA_903171835.1). Lineage (NCBI taxonomy): Eukaryota > Metazoa > Chordata > Actinopteri > Syngnathiformes > Mullidae > Mullus > Mullus surmuletus. The sequence goes on along the minus strand of CAESWR010000738.1, from coordinate 191,717 downwards.
CAAAGTTGCTCCGGAGCACTTTTTAACGGCGTTCGAAGATGAGACCTTGCAACAAAGGAGACGCCGTGGCCCTGCTATGAATTTCTCTGACATTTAGAAATGGAGTCTTGGCGGACTTGCCTTTTTTCTTTTTGAAAATACTGAAGAAAAAAGGATGACGTCATTGTTAGGGCTGGTTATCGGTATGTGATACCTTTCAGGTATCGACCAAAACAATCCAGTACCAAGCAGTATCGAAACTGCGCCTGTCAAACGATACCGATTGGTTTTCTACCCAGATCTAGAAAAGAAAAAGTCTGTTTCTATGGTTTTATTCGCAGCCAATCACTGCGAGCGTAATTTGAGCACTCTCAAAATGTACTTGTGTAAACATCTTTTGAAAGAGGAGGAGTGGTGACATTTAGGATTGCTTTCTATTTGCGTGATTAATATTGAGTGAAGTAACAAAAAGTATCAAATGAAGTACTCAATTGGTGTCAGTATCGTTTCAAGGGTACTCGTATCAGTACTGGTATTGAACATTTTTAAATGATACATTAACATGACTGAGATCTCAGATCCGAGGCACCACATCATCATCGGAATCCCTACAAAAATACGTATTATTCCCATCTATCAATCATTCCTCAATTCATTCCTTTCATTTGAAACTCCTGCCAGCTAATTACATCTCCCTCCTTCATCCTCCGTCCTCCCAGTCCATCAATCTGTCTTTAATCCGACTGCATCTGGGCGCTACTTTCCGCTTGTGGTCCGACACTTCTTCCTGCGCGATCACCCGTGTCTTTTCGGTGTCTCTGCGTCTGTTCGACTCTGTGTCTCAGAGCGTGAATGTGTCTGTGTGTGTGTGTGTTTGAGAGAAAGAGAGAGAGAAAATGGAAGGAGCGTTTGCTGCTGATATTGGTAATGTGGCTCTCTGCCAATCTCATTAACTTAGCATGCAGCGGGCAGCCTGCCCGGATAGACGCTCCGGCATGTATGTCTGTGTGTGTGTGTGTGTGTCTGTGTGTGTGTGT
>CAESWR010000738.1:177746-190634 GCA_903171835.1 Mullus surmuletus | reverse complement strand
GAGAGCAAAAGACACAAAGGGAGAGAGACAAAGAGAGAGAGAAAGAGGGATGGGGGGGGGGCAAAAATGTATCAAGAGGACGGCTTTGTTTTCCAAAGCAGGAACCTATGAGGAACATGCAGCGAGGGGTTAATCTCCGCTTTGAATCTGCGTGCGTGTGCTGACCAAACAGAAGGTCCCGCTCCGTTGGTAATTACCGCGCTTCCAACACTTGTTGACGTGTTTCGAGGGGAAAAGCGCCAGACGTATGCACGCACGTATGCACGTGTGCGTGTGTGGATGTGTGTCAGTGGGTGCGTAAAGGGGGGAACACGAGGAGAGAGGGAGGGAGCGGGAGGATAAGAAGTGACTGACTGTGTAATTGGCGGTTTGACATTCGCTGTCTGCGCGACTCCTACATCCGCAGAGGTGATACCGAGGGGAGGATGTGTGTGTGTTTTTGTGGAATGCATGTTTAACGACACTTCAAAACTGTGCGAGTGGCTCACAATGTCAACAAAGGGCCCTTTGCTGCGTGCAAACGGCGCCCTTTTGAAGCAGAACAAGAAGAAGAAGTCAGCTCAGCCTCTGTTGCAGGTGGAAAAACGATACACACGGTTAATGCAATGGATAATACACACTTATTCTTAAAAAGACAAAAAAAACATAAATAGTGTTATGTTTAGTGCAATATGTATATACTTGTCTTTTTATCTTACAAGCTCTCTTTTACTAGATCACTAATATTTATTCAGTGATCCTCACTTGTGCAGTCCTTGTTTCTTCCTATTATTGCTATTACTATTAGTAGTGGTAGTTTTTTTGGAGTTGCTCTCCACCTGCTCTCTGTACTTTACTTACTTTACTTTACTTTGAAACACAATGACTGATGATATGATGATGCTGCTGAATCGATAAATCACTGTAAAATAACCACATTGCTATAGAATGAATGTAAAAATCACAATCCCTTCTAACATATTTTCACAATTTCTTATCCAGCTAAAACTCTATTTCTGCTCTATTACTGCTTCCTTTTAGTTGTTTATCAGAAATGTCATGCAACTCTACAAAGTTAACCTGAATGCAACCCGTCGCGCCTCTCGTTAATTCTTTTTGAGTTGAACATTTTGAAGGCACGACGGCTCTGCTTTGTAACCTGGGTGAAGGAGCTGAGGGGAAATATGTGGCATCCGCACTATTTTTAGTCGTACCGAGTGGGGGGGGGGAATTAAGGCGGGGGGGCTTCGGGCTGATGTGCGCAGAGCCCCGCAGCATTTTAATTAACCTAAAAATGGCAAAGAATGTGAGCTGTGACATCAAAGAGAGGAAAGGTTAGCTGATGAGCGCGGAATATTTGGGTGAACGTGTTGCCTTTCATGAAAACTTGAACCTCCTCCCCCTTCATCCATCCATTAATTCATCCATCGCACCCGACCTACTCGCCTTTTATCATTGCTCCCTCAACACGTATCCATAACTCTTCTCTTCATTCCATTATTCAGCTCTACCACCCACCCAATCCATCCATCCATCCACCCATCCACCCAATTCATCCGTCCATCCATCCATCCATCCATCCATCCACCCATCCATCCATCCACCCATCCACCCAATCTATCCATCCATCCATCCATCCGTCCGTCAAACCTGCAGACATATGCGCTCATTTCAATCATTTAAAGCCATGTGGAGAATCTGGACAGAGGCCGAGAGCGGCGCGTTGACCGCAGTGGCATACGGGATGGGATGATGGGATAATTAATTGTTTAATTAACCACTTAACTTAATTAACACAATCATGTCCAAAACCACACCTGTGCGGAAACACCTGCTTAGGGCGTATGAGCATCCTGCCGCAGCTCGCTCTAGATACGCTGCATTGATTGAGTGGAAAAGCCTCTGAGATCCCGTTTCAGCGAGTCCGGCTAATGCTGATTGGCTTGGCGGATTGAATTTCTATATCTCCTATTTAAAACATATTATGGAGGTTTAATGTGATTACTGGTCTATTCTAAATACATTGGATAGCGAGAATATTAGCATATGATCAATGCAAACGCTCCATACAAACACAAGGATTAAAGTCCTTGATTCCACTTAACTTAATTAAACAAAAAAAAATAAAAATAAACGATCTGATCCTGATCTGATGTGGAACTGGGATTTGGAAATTATGACAATTTATAAAATGTACAAACCATATCCAAAAAAAATGGAAAAGCATTTAGCTTGTAGCAATTTCTAGCTGTTAATTCGTCGGCAAAATGCTCCTCTGAAACCTCAGCTGACAAAACAATTAAGCGCTGCATTTAGACACAATAAAACTCCCCATTAAAACAAATACTAATGAAATTCTTTCAGCTAACATTCTGGCTGGGTTCTATGTCACTTAACGCCTCCACCCAAAAAGCAATGCTAATGAAATTCCCCAAAACAGCATTAAGACTATTAAACACTGAAACTTTTCATCGATTTCTGTATTAATTAAATAAATCCAAAATAGGATTCGGATAATGAGATATTTAAATTTCTCATTTAACCCAATGGACTACACGGCATCCATGTGTGCATCTCCTCAAGAACCCCCCGCCCGATCATGTTCTACCTCCAGTTTTCAGGGTAATATACCTACAGCACACTTATGGAAATAAGGGGCCAATATCATTATGGTAAAATGATTGCGGAGCACAGATGACAAGACGACACGTGTTAGTACACAATTTCGTAAATACTTATAGAGCAATCAAGGAAGTGTTCAACCCAATCCACGGCAACTGTGCGACCGTATAGAAACGAGCCTCTAAATGGTGAATGCAAATGAAACACACTCCAATCTTCTCTCTCGTGCCCCCTCACGATGGCACAGATAGCTGACTTTAATGTACCTTATTAAAGAAACTCACCCAACACCGCATCCTGATATTTAGGATGATATTTGCATGTTTTTAAGCATGTTTTGATTTTCCTGAACTGCTGAGTTGATGCTCCATCTAGTATAGCTTCTCTATTGTTGCCATGAAATTAGATCTCAAGACCACTTTTTGAAGGTCTTGGTCTCTTCTTAGTACTTGAGATCTGGTCTCGAGACCACGTCTTGTCTCAGTCTTGGACTCGGCGAACTCCGGATTTTTGATCAAGACCAGTCGTTACCAGGCCAACACTGTGATGACAGAGAAAAGAAGAATGCAGATCCTGCCTTCCCTTGAAAATGAGTCAAAATCGGTGGCAAAGCAGCAAAATGCAAACTGTTCAGGAAAGTTATTAAAAAATACATTGCTGAAAAGAAAGGTTGCTGTTGCATTAATGTAAAAGAAAACTACAGTTACACTTGATACACACTTGATACAGTCTTGGTCGTGTCTTGACCTCGACCCCCAAATGTGTCTTGATACTCTGGATAATCTCTTGGTCTAGACATGCAAATGTCTTGGTCTTGTCTCGGTCTCGATACTCCCTAGTCTTGATAATGTATTGGCGGTCTTGACTACAACACTACTTCTTGGACACAAAGGAATTTTTACTCAGTCTCTGTGCCCAGTGATTTTGGCTTGTGTGGTCTTGACAGCAACACTAGTACACAGTAAGTTTTAAATAAATGATCAGTGTGGAGGCAATAATCATCCGCCAGAACTACACACACTGGTCCGCAATGTTTCGTGATCTACAGCAGCGCTTGAGGGGCGGACGCCGGCTTTAAATTGGTCAACGTGATGCAGACAGCTTATTTAAATACGTTGGATATACGAGGTTTCCGCCCGGGCTCTTGTAATTATAAACGTCACTGAAATTATATACAATCACACCATCGCACACTTGGACTCGCCTGAGTGTATGAGCACATCAGAGGAATCTGGCAGAGTTATGAGATTCCGCGTTATGACTGTATATCTAAACAGGGGCTAATCTAATTATCATATGGAAAATTAGGATTCACATGACCAGCTTTAATCAACTCCTGACTCATATTCTCACACACACACAAACACTGTTCTGGATAATTTACTGTTGCCAAATTATACGCTTTAGAACACGCAACGTCTACACTGTTGCCGAGCTGCAAACAAACTGTAGCATAAATCCCTTCTCCCCTGTCTGCCCCTCTGGGCATCATACAGTCACAGCCAGCCTGAAGCCTTTGCAAAAATACACACACAACCACACACACACACATACAGCTGAACTCACAAACACGGCTGCACTGTGCCTGCAGCGGCACAGGGTGCTACACTTGAAAACGGCTTCAATTGACTGGAAGGAAGATTTAGATGACTACTCTAGAGGGTCGAGGGAGCAGTAACATGAGAGAGACAGCGAGAGAGCACGCCAGGCCACGGAAGAGACTTTCTTTTTTGGGGGGGGGCAAATATGGAAGGATGTGCATGCAGACACACAAACACCACTGTTATGCTTTGAACATCGTGCCCATTACAGATAGCGAAGGTGATAGAAAAGGACGCCGCCGCTATGATGAGAGCACCTGAGTGAGCCTGCGAGAGACAGACTAAAAAGACTGACAGGGAGAGATAAAGACTCTACTTCCGCGTATATCTTTAGACTCGGTATGTTTTCAGGGAGAAACATCAAAATCTCAGCTGCCAACATTTCCCCTCCCCATCCAGGTATCTCTTTCATTTTCTGACATCAAGTTTCCTTTAAAGTGTTACTTATGCCAGGAAAGGGTGATGCTCAGCATGCGCGGCCTTACACAGCAAACCCGGGATTCATTTTTTTTAAAGAATCTGAAGCATATTCAGACCCGGGGGCTGCCCAGTACAACCGCGCTTTTCCCTGCTCGTGTAATTGGCACACCTTGCCAATTTTTCACCAGAGCGTTTGGTGGTTAAGCACTCCGCTTACGGGGGAACTAAAAGTAGCTGTTTAGAGGAAGGAGAGTGCGTTTCAGTGACACCTTTTCCAGATTTTCACACATTCCAACGAGAGTGTTTTCTCACTCTATTGCCAACGTTTACCACTCTTTTACACACTTACATGCGCTCCGATGCCGGATCCCACAAGCTTTGCAAATATTGCATCATTAGATGGTTGAAGATCGCATGTTCCCGACCAACTAGAGGAAAGAACTTTGAATATAAAGTGTCAGTAACCCTCAGTAACCCCCTGACTCCAAATGGTACACACTTCATATTTGCACTCTGTACATAACTGTGACTGATTTAAATTGTACATACTGAAAATGCAAATCCCCACTGTAAATAATATATACATGAATAAACTGCAATTCTGTTCACTTTTACCCATTTGTTTTTTGGTTTTTCTTTTATACTATTCTACTGCTCAGTGTTGTTGTATTTTTGTTGTTGTATCTTTTTAGGTGTAGCTATTTATATTCAAATTGTACACTGGAGCAAGAGAAAACAGAGTCAAATTCTTTGTGTGTGCTCACATACTTTGCCAATCAAAATGATCTTGTTTCTAAAAGTGATGTTTTGTACCAGTTGAATAATCACAGCTATGTGGAGAGCTAGCAGCAATTGTACCATAATCTCTTGTGTATTTGTGCATCAAAAATTGTTCAAAACGTTCACGGTTACTGTCGATTTGTGCATTTCTGATTTCCGCAGATGTTTCCACATAATTACGAAAGTAAGTAAAATTAATTTCTATGTTAATCGAGCAACATGACTGAAGCCAGTGATCGCTGAAGAATAATGACCCTTCATCGTACAACATCTGTACCACATGTCGCCTAATCTGCCGCCCGCTTTCATCCTGAGAAGCTTCCCGAAACAGTTCCAGAAGCAGGTGCATGCGAGCCATCCTGGGGCTTTTTTTCACTCCCTCTGCCGCACTTTATCAGATTGCGTAATTAGCATTAGGACCCATATGGAACAGAGGTGGTCACAGGAATAATGGAGCACTTCTATCTGATGGAGAGCATGCAGATGTACGATGACCAATTTGCAGATGTTACTGGAAGGAGGGAAAAGCAGAAAGATGGAGCAGATTATGTGAATGTGTGCACATGATCTGCTTGAGATATTGTATACATTGAAAGATTTACATACTCTTTGAAACAGTTCAGCAATCTGATATAATCTGCCTCGAAGCAATCTGGGTATGTGTGTGTTTGTTTGTGTGTGTGTGTGTGTGGGAGCATGTACAGTTCTGTATACATGCATTCATTGTGTTGATGTGATTGCATGTGTATGTGTGTGACGACCATGTCAAATCTGTTCATTTGCAGAAAACCAAAAATAGGAGATGAAAAGAGCGAGGATGAGGGGGGAAAAAAGGATCTGCTTAGTGTGTGTGCATGGTGAGCGTTTGATATTAATGGACACGCACATATGCTAAACACACATAATTCGAACAAACGTCTTTGTTGTCCCATTGAATCAGAAATACAATGACAAACTCCACACATACACAAGGACACACACACGCACACAAGAAACTACATGTGCACGTCATTTGCATGAAGGAGAGCACATAGATAAACATACACACACACTCACACACACGCACACACATGCCTCCACCCTCCAGTCCTGTCCCTTGTAACAAGTCAAAACAATGTGGCAGAGCTGACAGCTCCTATTAGACCACTAGGCCTTAAAAAGACCAAGTGTGTGTGCATCTCCACAAGTGTGTGTGAGTTCTTTGTTAATGTGAGTCACTCTTACAGATAAATGTCACGGGTGAGTGTAAAATAAACAGCTCAAGATGTGCCCACAGCTTAGAGCTTTTCTTTATTATCATTTTTTAGGTAATCATTTTAGCCCCGAACTCAAGAGATACACAAGTGACCTCAATGTGCAGATTCCTATTTTCTAATTCACTTAAAAGTAAGGGTTTGCTTCCTGGTATGGGGATTCATGATGCGCATTTACCAAATAAATGGCTAATTAATCCGAAAAACTTGCCGGAAGGAGAGTCTACGGTGAAAATAATTACAGTAAATTTCCACTCCATTAATGCTGGGCTCGGTGTTTGTGAATCGCTTTGCTTCTCCCATTAAATCAAATCAAAAGCTAGCCCAAAAATATCTTCCCCATATGACAGTGTCCTTGCCAATAAAAAGGTCAAACTTCAATATAAGCAATCTTTGTGAAATTACAACATCTAACATCACATAGACGGAACATGTTTGTCATCTTGTGATGCGGCAAAGGCTGAATACAGATGAGTGGGTCAATAATTGCGGCCATTTTGGGTAATTCAACTTCCCATTCTGCTCACCTGTTTTCGCTGTGATCACGCTCATAACGACTCCCCGGCAGAAACAGCCCCTCAATTACGCCGGAGAATCACTTTCTCACATATATTACAGTCAGTTATTATTTACCTACACCTTTGAAACACGTCGGACTGTAACGACGGCATGCGCGATGAATAATAAAGAGGGGACACTTCATTGAGCTGCAGTCGGTAAGATGATAAAAACTGATTACATTCTGGGACACTCAATCAATTAACGGCTGTAGAATCGCTATAAGGTCACACAGGTTTGTTCATTGAGTTATGGGGGTGTGATTGCTGCTGCCGCCGCCAGTATGTCCGTGAACATTAAATACCTTGTCAGCGTTCCCCCCGGAGTGCGGAACTCTAAATAAAATGTCATTTCGACGGTGGTTTTGCTTCCTTCATTTCATGCATTACTTGTTTGAACGCTGCGTCGAGAGGGAGACGTATCAGTCAGTATTAGGTCCGGATGGAAAACCAATTTGGATGTATGTACGAGAGAGGGACTAAAATACCCAGTATTGCGAGCTTACTGGAGATTATGGTACCTAACAAGTAGGCATTTCACACTCCGGTGTCTCAGCTCACGACTCAAGAAATCTCTTAGCTGTGGATGGAGAGTGGCCTCAACTGACTCCTCCTTGTTGTGTCCCGGCTCGCCTTGTAGGTCACGGTCCCGCCGAGAGAGTAAGACCCTGACCTTTCGGCGTCTGCTTCCGGCTGGGCTTCCTGTTGCTCCGTGGCTCCTCCCTGCACTTTGCTTCCCTGTCAGCTCTCAAACAAATCTAATCTAGCTGAGCCGAGAAGAAGAAAAGAGGAGAACTCGTCGAAATGCCACACTGAAGACAATGGCGCCCGCAACCCGGAGTTGGATGGGGAAGCGAGACGTGACATTTTAGTTTAAAGTATGACTTAAGCAGCTGATCCACAAGTCTGTTTAGCGGTAAAACCATCAGATAGAGATGAAAGGAGAGCTTTAGCCTCTGAAAATGTTCATGCTAGCTTGAAGATATGTTGATGTACTTGGCAATGTACATCAACATCATCAAAGTAGTCTCAACTCGTGGGTGGTGACCCAAAAGTGGATCGCAGAGCCGCTTTTAGTGGGTCAGGGACCTTTGCCTGGGCAATAAATAAGGTCAAGAAAGAAATCCAGGGCTTTACTCTTTCATGTCTGTTTACACTCCCCAACAGCAGGTGGCGATAATGCGCTCCAATGCTTGACAGCACGCAATTTACAGCTTAGAAGAAGACCCGTGAACGTTCCATAGACATTCCGGTTCTTCTTATTCCTGCCCTTTGGCGAGGCGTAGGTAGACACAGATTACATCAAGTGTGTTTTTTCCTACATTGAGGACAGAAAAAGACAAAAACCTGTGTGTTTTGTGCAGCAACGTGCTGGCACAAGAAAGCATGAAGCCATCAAAAACCTAAGCGGCATTGGGAAATGAAACATGCTTCTCACAAAAATAAACCTGCCGGGTATTTTCAGAGACAATGGCGATGTGTATTATTTCAGGTTCAAAATTACCCCAAGCCAGACCAGTTGAGAACCACTGCTGTAGAGAACCATGCATATAGCTAGGATTTGCATCAGCTTCAAACTCAACCTAATTCAATCTTTTTGGATGATGACTTCACTACGCTGAAAACATATTGCAGCGCCACGTGTGTATTTTGTCTACATTACCCGACTTTCATTTCCCTCCTGTTGCATCTAGAGTGGATAGCACTGCGCGAAATGGGAAAAGGCGCTTCCCATCTGTGAATTGGCACTGCTGTGCAGCAGACAAGTTCCCCAATTAACGGCAGACGGAAGCTAAAATATGTTGAAATTTAAGCACAGGCAACAAACAAATGACTGAAATCGAGATCTAATTGAAGCTTAAGCGAACGATTTTTTTCTTCATGCTTGCAAATCAAATCACCTTTCTGTCCATGACTCACAAAACCTGGAGCGTAATGGATATACAGTATATTCCTGCAAACTCATGCGTCAATTAATTTCCTCGCCGGGATTAGCCATGACGTGTTATTGTGCCTTACGTCCGAATTATCCCCGGAGATGTCCTGACATTTCCGGGCTAGTCGGTTACTCAACCTCGGCGGAAAGTTGTCAAAATTCCCATCTATTGTCTGCCCCCGAGATAATCCCCTGAGACCCTGTGACATTTTCTTAACTAATTTAGCATTTTAACACCGTCAGCATTATGGAAAATAAGGTGCATCGCTTTATGCCGGTGTGACTGCCAACTGTCTCTCACGTACACTTTACGTCTTTTTCCCCATCTTCCATCTCTGTAATCCCGCTCTCGTGAGTTTCTGTCCCATCCCTCTCCTGCCCCCCCCCACCCCGCACACACACTTTTTCCTTTTGCCCATTTCCTCTCTTTTCTTTTCATGAATAGTAATGATGTCTTCTACGGGTTTTTAAGTTGTATTAAAAGCTTAATTAGGAAGGGAGGAGGACGATAGGAAAGTAATGTCGGCCCCTATAGCTTTGGCAAGGGTATTAAAAGCTCAATGCTCAGCCACATGCTGATCCAGAAGAGATAGGCCTTAAAAGGCTCTGCACACACACACACACACACACACACACACACACACACACACACACACAGAGCAAGAGACAGACACACTACTTCACATGCACACGCATAATATATTGATCAAGGACATTGTTATCTGATGGCCAGAGTGACCAGCGCTCCCCAAAGTCATCAAGAAAGATGGGATGGAAGCGGAAGGGACAGACCGAGGGGGCACAAAAGAAAAAGGGGGCACATGTACGTCCTGAAAGAGGCTCCGAACGCAGCATAAAAAGAAGCAGAAACGGTGGAAATGGAGTAAAACCAGCAGGGTGGTGGGGGGGGGTGGGGGGCTGATTGTCTGGTGGGAATCGAGGAAAAGAGTAGGAGAAAAGAGGAGATGAAAGAGAGGAAAGCCATTATTGGAGGCAGGTTGACATCTCAGGGATTTTTTTTTTTGGTCTGCCGTCAATCAGGACTTTAATCTGCGATTGATTGCGACGGACTTAGAAATTCCACTTTGCTTTGAGATTGACTACCGAGACGTTGTGGGATCCCGTCCCCGTAAGAAGCTTTGAAGGGGCAACGGAAATGTTTTCGGTGAGAGTTACACATGTCCACCCCTGGGAAATACCCGGAACAAAAGATTGTCTTCAGTTGTCTGCCGAGGAGTGTGCTGGTGGAAGTTTCTTTGACCACAAAGCGGATAAAGAGGAGGCGAGGGAGAGTTCACTTTGTTCAGACAGTCTGGCGGTGAAAGTGGCAGCTTCCTGGTCAGGAGGGGGCCTCCAGTCGACTCGAGTACCCTCAGATGGTGACTGCTACCCACAGCATGACTGTTCAGGCTGGCTTATGGCTAAATCATGTTCCCTGGGTTTGATCCTATTCTTTTTTGCACTACTAAAAGCAACATTTCCACTTTGCACAGCTGGGTCGTGTTTCGCTGCTAATGCGACGCAGGATAATAATCGAACATCACTAGCTCTAATGCGACGCATTTAGGACCTGAATACCAGACATGGGACCAAGTCACACATGTGAAAGTCTCAAGTAAGTCTCAAGTCTTAACCTTTAAGTCTCAAGTAAGTCCCAATTCATTTTTTCTTGGGCAAGTCAAGTCCAAGTCAAGTCACCTTATTTTAACCACCAATTAATTGCATTGTAATTATTGATAGTCAGTAAAATACATGGAATCGAACTAAACAGAAACAACCTCATAAAATTATTTATTTATTGCTTTTAATATGAACAAAACCACCTCTGCCTCACTTTTCAACAGCGTGGGCCAACATTGATGATAATTTTATATTTATATTAAAACTGAAAACACAAAATCAACAACACTCAAGTCATTCAAGTCATCGTGTCATGAGTCAAGTCAAGTCCAGAGTCTTGAACCTCAAATCAAAGTCAAGTCTCAAGTCAAGACTTTGTCAAGTCATGTTATCAAAACAGCGACTCGAGTCCAAGTCACAATGACTCGAGTCCCCGTCTCTGTTGAATACTGCCATCGAAATAATTGATTCACCTAAAAACCGTGCGACATTTAATCCTACTTTGCCGGAGACCCCACTCGTTGTGTAGCAAACTGCTAATTTGTCGAATAAAGCCAACATGTACTCAACAAAATCCTCAATATTGATACCTTCGCAAAGCAGGAAAAGCAAAGCAAGGGTCTTTTAAAAAGTCGCCAAAAAAACTCTGGCAGAACCGGGCGGTTTTGTCTTCCTCTGCCAGCCACCTCAGCATGCAAACCTGGCGAGAGGAACGCGGCGAAGTTGCCAGCGAAATTTGGGATAGCGGCAGCCGACAAGGTGCGAGCAAAACGAGGCGTCTGAGCCACGGCGCTTTGGCTGCCAGCGTCGTCTGCGGGTCTGAGGAGTGAATCTGTGCTTCGGAAAAGTACCGCTTTACATGCAATTCCCTGCAAATTAAGATTTCATTAGGTTTAATATTTTAATTTAAAAACCATTACCTACTAGTGAATGTAGCTAATGAACGCGAGTTAATCTTCCGCCCAAACACAATACTTTGTCGACCCTGTTGCCAAAAATGATCTTATCCAACCAGTGAAACATGTTGCACCGAGTATTTTATCATCCACCTTCTCCTGCTTTTTTTGCTCTCTCTTTTCCATCTCAATTCAATATTAATTCAATTTAATCTTCTATTTAATTCAGGAACTCTCTCTAGAGTCTCCTTTTCTTTGATCATTTACCCGCTTTCCCCTCCCTCCTTTCTTCGATGCCCCCTCCCCCACTTCGATCCACCCTTTTTAGGTTTTCCTCCTCTATTCAATCTCATCTACCATTCAATCTCTCTCCCTCCGTCTCCCACCCTCGCGCCTCTGAGAGCGAACGGAAGTCGAGGAAAAAAAAAAAAAAATGCAGCGGAAGAAATTGAAAATGTCTATGAAGTGAGCAGCAAAGGGACGGGGAGACCCGAGAACAAAAGCGGAAGAGGGAAGGGGAGGACGGGGAGAAAAGAAAAAGCGGGGCGAGGTTAAAAGCGAGAGGGGAGGGTGCATTTAGGGACAAACTGATAAGACGTCCGGCAGAAAGGGACGGCGGAGATGATGGGAGTGTTGGGAAGAGACTGAGCGCAACCAGAGTCCCAAATGGGAGGAGTAAACAAGAACTTGATAAGATAGAGAAGAGAGAAGAGGGGGGGGGGGGGCAGACAGCAGCTTTTCCAGATTGCTGATATTTCTCATTGGTTACATCATTCACACACATGCCCCCCCCCCCCCTCCCCAGAATACTGTAGCCCCACACCTTGGGAAAAAAATATTAAATCTCAGAGCAGCCCGAAATCCACTATCGGAAGACAGTTTATCAAAATATTTGTGATAAGACGTGTGTATGTGAGAAGCCCGGCCCGTGGGTTTTATGTACGTCTGACAACAGGAAATCTTAGAAATCCCACTTTTGCCATCAGAATCTGAAAACAACAGTGGAATAACACATACAAGAGAACGACAACGCGTTTTACCCGCTTAAAGGTGGGTTCCGCATGTGCTATCAGGGGAGCGGGAAAATTTGCCGGAACCTTTTTTACGGTCAGAAATGTTTTATGACTCGGGCAATGACGTGATAAAATTCATGATGGGATGGGTCGCGTGAAGGGCTTTTACTTTGGTGACTGAATCCCCGTGGAAGATTTACTGGTATGCACG
>CAESWR010000738.1:165330-177736 GCA_903171835.1 Mullus surmuletus | reverse complement strand
CCCCCCCCCCCCCCCCCCCCCCACCCTCTATTGTGATTTTATATTTTCTGGTGTTGGCTTGTGGGAAAACACGACAGTTTGAGTTTGAATATAACCTTTTCACAATGTTGGAGTTAATTCTGGGAAAACTTCTCCCGTGTCTATTGGAACGCGGTTACCATAAATCACCGTGGATGAGCAGCAGGCTGGTAATCAAATTTCCCTCCCACAGCCAACCTTGTTACTCTATTCATTTGAGGAGTGGGACAATATGTGGCTTCATGATGTGGGGGGTTGGACGCAGGATGCGTGTGTATGTGTGTGCGTGCCTGCCAGCTCCTGCAGGAAAGCTCCATTGTTTCACTTTCTTGGACTGAAACGCTTGATGTACCTTTTATTTTTCCTTATCCTTATTTACAAGATGCTGTTTATAGAGAGATCGCCCATCCCTCACTTCTGCATGGACGAGGCATCTTGTGCTACACTTCACGCACTGCTTAACTATTCATGCATAAATCATTTACATCAATGAAGTTTACACGGGACGCATGATGATGAACTTCCAAAAGGTAGAAAAAAAATCATTAGTGTTACAAAAAAAATTGGATGTTGTCGATAATTTAAGAACCCTCCAATTTCCCCAAATGTTGTTTTCAGCTGCGGTCTTGTCTTATTAAGAGAAGCCGAGCCCCCTGTGCCCCCAGTTAGCACCGCTTTTAACTATTCAGCAGAGGCTATTTTGTCTGAGATAGAATTTTAGGATGTTTCTTACACACACTTGAAAGAAGGGCTGGGTATCGTTAAAAAAATGTCGATACCAGTACCCTTAAAACGATACCAATACCAATTGAGTACTTCATTTGATACTTTCTGTTACTTCATTCAATATTAATCATAAAACAGAGAAGCAATCAGTTGTGCAAATGTCTCCACTCCTCCGCATTGAAAAGATTTGTACTCAAATTACACTTGCGGTGATTGGCTGCAAGTTCAACCATAGACAGTCTTTTTTTTTTTCTAGATCTGGGTACAAAAACAACCAATTGCAGGTATCACAGTTTCGATACTACTTGGTACTGGGTTGTTTTGGTCGATACCTGAAAGATATCGTGTACCGATACCCAGCCCTACTAGGAAGTAAAACATGTAGTGTGGGCTTGCATTAATCAGACACGAAACAATGACACGTGTGCGCAGATTTATTGCTGACACCGACACGTGTGGCCAACTTCCCTCAGTTACTTCCTCCTCCGAACGCCGGACTCTGGGATTTTCCAGCAGCGCTCACCTATTCTCCAAAGTAAGTGGCAGCCATATGCTCAGCGAATCTCAGTCGCTAGCTTTGTTGGCTCATTACAAGCTTACCCAAATCACTGGATCCATAATCCTCCACTGAGGCCAAATGACACCCCTGGTGATTGGACAATGACCCATGTATTTAATTAACACTTGCGCTGATTGGCTGCTTTCTGTGTCCCGTGAGTCCAAGGTAACCTATATGTTAAAATCTGCCCCCCCCCTCCTCCTCTCTCTCTCTCACAAAGAAAATTAAACTGAATAAATGAATTATGATCACGGCCATCAACGCTGCAATCTGCTGGTTGCCTAGCCTTTTAAAAAAATTGTACTTTTCCATCAACGGATTCCATTACGTTCCCCTCTCACTAGACTTTGCCACGTTTGATGCGTGTGCTGGAGGGGAGTTCTTAGATATGGTGCGAAATTGAGCAGGAGAACCTCCCAGACTGGGCCAAATAAAACCAGGAAGCAGATCATTTGATTAATGTAATTTGAGTTCTTTCAATTATGGCGACAGCTCTGGGGTGCCCCGGCGACTGTTGTTGTGGCGACAGCTGCGAGGGCGGGGCGCGCACTTCCTTCACAATTAAGATCACAGCAGCGCCAGGAGTGGAGATCCTCATAGACGGAGCCTCGCAGATGCACGCCGGACATTTTTTACGGTTTTCTGCATAAAGATTTTATTGTTATTGCATTGATTGCAGTTTATTTTATTCCCCCTTCTAGTTTTACTACAAGAACTAGGGCATCCTCCCTCTCGCTCTTTCCTGTACACTCTGTCTCACACACACGCGCGTTAGCCTCGAGCCGAACACAAAATACACCTGGCGATAGCAAGACACACACACATGCGGCAAAGAAAAAGACAAAAAAGAAGGAGATTAGAGAGGGGGAGGACGGAGAAAAAGGCTGTCTGGGAATTGAGGACACAGAGAGAGAAACAGACGGTCTCTCAAACACACAACATGCTTCATAAAGCCACACGCCCGCGTGTGCACACACACATAATACACTCCTGTGTGCTCCTCACACACATTACCCTGGAGCTCGACACAGCTACACCTGGCAAGAGACAGAGAGAGATGCGGGGATAGCGAAAGGATGCAAGGCTGCCTGTGAATTGAGGTCATGCAGAGAGAGACAGTGGTAAACACAATAGGAGGGAGGGAGAGTCAGCAAAGACTGATGGCGGAGCTGGATGGGAAACCGTTTCATGTGACAAGGAAGAGCATGACGGAGACAGGTGGGGCTATAAAAGCCAAGCAGAGCGGAATCTCATCACGGGGGCTGTATTAATTCAATAAGTTCTGCTGAAAGCGAGAAAACAAAGTATTCTGCCATCGCACTGACAAGCATCAAAGTGCGCGGGAGAAATTCACCACGACGCAGGATGTGAACAGTCAGATTTTAAAAACCGACAAAAAACAAAAAGAGAAGTAAGGCCGTTAAAAAGACAGACCTCGCAGACAATGATCGTTTGATTCTGTGTGATCAAATTCACTTAAAGAGAATGGATTTTTTTTTTCTCCATGTTTTCTTATGTCACTGCCGCTGACAATTGAATTTGTTCTCCAAATCTCATTTTCTCACCCGGGATGGATGCTCCCTTTTGAATAATCAAACCGTCAAACTTTATGCAACTTTTATTTAGTTTTATCAAATCTTGTTTACTGGCATCATTTCCCGGCCAGAAGGTGGCTGCAATATGTCCGATATCATAATGTCTGTGATTAGAATCTGCCAGCAAGCCAATTACAAAATGGGCCGCACAATGCTCGGAACCAGCTAGAAACTACCAAAATGTTCCTGAATGGTTTGGTTGCATCTCACACATGGTGACCGTCCCTCTTCCCGTCTTGCCTGATGTCACTAAAGGCTCCCATGAGGCGAGAAACATGTAAACAACGATGTCCCCCCCCCCCCCCGAAGATCGGTTAATGGCTAAGGGTGTAAATCAAAGCACTTTGTCTACCCTCCTCTTTTTCTCGCCACAAACTCTCATGAGAATACTGCACCATGGTCGCCTTTTCTACTATCGACTTCGAATTGAATTTCGCCAATAACAAATAGGGGTGTCCTCATTGGATATTGGTATTGGTCCGATATCACCAAAAAAATGACTATAGGATTATATTGGCCTACTTTTACCATCTCTGATATAAGCACTCCGATACAAGAAGTCCATTCCTGACTCCGCTCCAGTACTTCTATGTAGAATATTCTTATGTTTAAGGTTAAACTGTATGTAAACCATTGGTTAATAATAAATGGGTCAGTTTTTCTCATAACCACTGTTGCTGACTATTGTTCTCTGTTTGAGTAATATCACTTGATAAAGCCTTTTCTAACATTCTATACTACAAAATAAGTAATAAAAGCATGTATGATTCATGCTGATATTGTATCCTCAAGGCTGCAATATCCGAATCGTATCGGAAGTGAAAACGTTGTATCGGGACAACCCTAATAAGTTAAGTTAAGTAACCAATCAGCACAAAAGATCGGCCAAAATCCCTGGAGTCCAAACGAAGAAAGTCAAGTTAGTGCAACCCCGTTGGGGTTTTTTTTCTTCGTTTTTTTATTATTGCATACTCCGTCTCCTTCCACTGCAGGGTTTCTCCGCATTAACCTCTTTCCTCACATCAAAAAAATGCTTCCCGGTCCAAAACTGCAAATGTCACGCAAAACCACACGCATTCATTTGAGGCTGATTCACACCGCAGACCCTGGGATTGTTTTGGGTAAGTTTCAGCAAAAACCAAATATAGATACGACTGAATATTTGCTGAGCATTTTTTTTGTGTTTATTGTATTCTTCTGTGCGTGAATATCCATGTGGGTGCGCTTCTGTGTGTTTGTGTGTAATGGCAAATGGGCTAAGCAAAAAAAAAAGTAAAATAGAGGAGCTGCATAACTGCATGAGGTCAGCAAGATTGACTCACTGGCTCAAACTATCTTTCTTTGCGCCAGTCCCTCTCTCTCTCTCTCTCACACACACACGCGAGCATGCAGCCTCACAAATAATGAGAGAGGGAGCAGTGTTTCAAGTTGAAGAGGGAGAAGAGAGCGAGCGTGCTGGCAATGAGCCTGTAACAGACAGGAAAACCTACAGAAAACCCTACACACATCCTCATTTCAAATTCCGGCTGATTAAATTCAAAGCAGGTATCTCATTATAATAATCCTGATTTTAACACATTGTCCTATAGATTAAGTGCATATCCACTGCAGGACAATATTGCAGTAAAACCTGATTCTGAAACTTGGAAATGAGACCAAGTGAAGATATCAAAACAGAAGACGAAAGTAAATTTGATCACGCAACATCCTGCCAAAAAGTGTTCAATTTCAATTCATTAACAAACAGGCTTCTGAAAACTCAATGTTCTAAAATCGCTTGGTTTCGGAGAGCTCGTAAGAGAGATAAATGTGAACCGATGCTTGCAGGAGAAAAAAAGAAAAGAAGAATGATTAAGCTGCATGTGAAATGAGACCGAAGGAGATAATAAGAGAGGGAAATTTGCTCCATCAGAATTCAAGAAATGCCAACTTCTATGCTCGCAAAGTGCTGAGTCAGGCAGGGGAACCCGCAGAGGGGCCACGCATACATCAATAATAAATACATTCTAAAAAACAGCCAAAACTGCAACCAAACCTTCAACCGAAACACACACTGAAAGGAGGCAACTCATCATCATCTGGTCAGCACAACTTTGTCCCTCAGGAGCGATGATATCACAGCCGTGTGGTGTGTGTGTGTGTGTGTGTGTGTGTGTGTGTGTGCGTGTGTGTGTGTGTGCACACCAACACCTTAAAGTAGGCTAGCTGTTACCCGGGGGGTTCACATGTCCACACACACACACACACACTTTCATTCCTGCATCAGGGCTGCTGACTGTACACTTGTCTTGGGATTGAGAATTCCCCCGCTTCCCCTCAAATATTCCCATCCTATATCCTATAAGATTATAAATGACTTCTACATGGATTCTCTTTTTGCTTCAAGTTTAAAGAAGTGTGTATATTCTGAAAATTTAATCAGCACTGCAGAGATGTCCTCCCTCGTGCTCTTCAAAGGATCCTATACTGTCTTGCAAGGCGCTCGCCGGCGAGTCATGTGAGGGGAAAAACGTTCACTTTTGAAAACCGCATCCAGTCTTTTCAATGGCCTCCGACAAACAGGCCGCCGTGAGCTTCCTGCGTCATGGCTAAGCTAACATTGTTTCTCTCACTTTCATCCCTAATTTTGTAGGACCCAACAGGGCCTTTGAGTGACACTAACAATATTCAAACAATAATTCAAAATCTGGCAAAGAAAATGACTAATTAGCTCGCTGATTGCTGAGACAGTGAGATTTTTTTCTTGAAGCTTGCCATCTTTTCCAAATTAAATTTGGTTGAGCAGCCAGCTGTTCGTCCCCCCTCACTGGAACTGTTTTGGCAGCCAGCTCAAAAAAAGAACGAAACGTTAAGGCTACTTTTGCTAGCATTTTGAGAGTCGTGCTGAACCGGACGCAGCACAGCACGGACATCACACTATCGCAGATTGATCATCATCTGAACCCATAGCGGCCGACAGTTGCTGTCTCGAGTCCACCACGCACCATTAGTCATGGATTTAAATAAAGCCGTGACTGGAGGGGCTGCCTTTTTAGCCACTCCATCTATGTACGGAAAACAAAGCTTGTTTGCATAGAAGGCGAGATGCAGAATCCCTGAGATCAGAAGGGGTCACCGCACCGAAGCGTCGACGCTGCGTTCAAGGGCATCGCAGGTGTAACACGGGCCGCCTTGTCGTCCCGAGCTGGACTACACCTTTTCGTCTTCGGCTGATTGAACCAAGCATCTCTCCAGCTGCAGGGCTCTGCAGACTCTACAGACTTACAGAATATAGAATTGATCTGGAGCAACGTTGCCATACTATGAGAATTATCATATTTGTATGATAATTTCACCCTCTCTACGCTCAATCATTCCAAAAATCCCATAATATACGATCCCTAATCCTTTCAATACATGGCTATAAGGACAATCGCATTGTCTCACATGCCGCTTTAAAGCCAATCAAGGCGCAATGAGGAATGGAAACACGTTCCACGAAAAGTATCACAGCAATGGCCAATGAGGGGGCACTGTTGTGCCAGTGGCAGCTTTTTTCCAAAAGTGTTGTCAGTTTATTTAAAGGTAAAATTGTAATTATAAGCTATACTGTAAGTGGTATCTGGTATTGTTGTACTGTAGCAGATGGTCCTCAGCAAGGTCAAATCGGGTATGTACGATCATTTTCCTCAAACTACGATAATTTGTCATTTCCCATCTGGCAAGAAGGATCTGGAGCAAGCATTACACCAAATGCAATTGGACTGGTGGTGTAAGGGAGCAGCAACTCTTAAAGGAGAAGGTGTCAACGGTATTTCCAAAACACACTTGCGAGCTGCGCACACGCATAAATACACACTCCGCCACATAAAAAAATGTTTATAATGTGTCCTTGAGCGATGGCGTCCAACACTGATGTCTATGTTGTGTGTGCCAACGTTGCGCGGGGACAAGGGCACTTTGTCACTTAATTTCTTATTAATCACTTTTAGGTGGCAAATGGCTTGCACTCCATCAGAGAGATGTGAAAAAACAGCACATCTATTTATGTAGTGCTGACCACATTGACGATAAAGTGGGTTTGTAAAATGGCCCCTCTATCTTTTTCGAATGGTTGGAAACGCTTTCCAGTCGCAGACTCGAACTTGAACCAGGATCGATGAACGCTGTTTAGTTACGCTGACCTGCAGCCTGCCAGCGAGTGCCCGCTAGCGTTTCCCGTATCACAATAACAAGGGATTACAAAGGGAGGTGCAGACGTGCATGTTGTGGCGCCGGAGCACCCTGCTTCATTAGTTAGTCTTGTGCACAAATCCATTATTTAAGTCAAACTAGCAGTCTGCTAAATGTACTTAAGAGTTCTTAGCTCCTTTCCATCCATAAAGAAAAGCCTGTAGCTGTGGAGCTGAACAGCATAATCCAACAATAATGAAGACTCCTAATTAGCTTGGTGCGAGTGTGTGTGTGTGTTGATGCGAGCTCGTCAAGAGGCGGGTGGTATGATTCCAGTTGTCGGGGGGTAAGTGAGTGTGAATCAACCCTGCTGACATCAAATTCTACTTACACACAAAGCCGCACACTCACACGTACACACACAAACACACACTCGCACAGCGAAGACCAAGTTAAGCTGTACATGCCGCTCAGTGCGCCAGTCATTGTTATGCGCTATGAGCCAGGAAAGTGTGTGGGCGTGTGGGCGTGTGTGTGAGTGAGTGACAGTAAAATAGAAAGTGTGCAGCCGGTAAGTGACACTTCAAAGTTATTTTATGAAAATGCCGTCAGCATTTACAGTAGGTAAGTGCAAAGTTTTTGGACGCGTGGGTAACATGCATGCAGGTGTAACGGGTCGTGCGTTCTGCTGAGCCATCCCATCGGGCCCATCTTCATTCCTTCCATCGCTCGGCCAAACAGCCGGTGTGACATCGCAACCTTGAGTGAACTTTGTCGGGCGGCGTGAGTAGCCAATCAGGTGTGACAGCTGAATTAACCTCGCCTGTTTAAACTTAAGCAGAAGCTCGGGAAGGATGAGTGTAGCGACAGATGCGTGAGAAACTGCAATTGGCATCATTGGAAGTCTTAAAGCCGTTTGTATTGTTTCGTTATTGTTGCATCAAAACGTAACTGCAAAACAAAACAAAAAAGGTCGTTGTGATTTATCCTTTTCCAGATAGCAATCACGACACGATATTGTGCACTAATGCCGGCAATTGTACGGGCTTTGAAAATGAAATTACTGAAGTTAGTGCAGAAAACATCTGATATTCTCTCATTTTCTCCGTAAGGGTGATTGATTGTGAGAAGGGGGAAAAAGCAGAAAATTAGTTTGGCTCCTTTCAAACAGTGTTTTCTCTTTGTGCCCTTTTACATGATTATCTGATTTCCCTGCAGTGAATTCATCCAATTCAAATGCTCCTTTATTTACTTTAAGATTCTCTGCATCTGATAGCATCCATATCACTTACATTTAAAACAAAATGGATAAAGGACAATATGTTTTTTTGGGGTGTTTTTTTTTCATTTTACAAGAACGACACTCTTATTCATCCCAATGGAGGAAGCTTTTAGGTGCAATTCCATTTGTATTGAAATAAAGCTAAAAAAGGGCCCATTAACAGCTGCTTGTAGAAGCCAATTTGCACCTTTTTTAATCAGGTTATTTTAGCTTAAAGGCCATAAAAGAGCAGGAGTTTACAGGTCAGCATGGTGACACGTCGTCAAAAGCCCCTTTTTATTCACGCCGTTTTAGGGAGGAATATTATGCCTTCCCGTAAATCACCCGCCATTAAATGAACAGCGACATTGTCATGTAAATACAAGTGGGAGGGCTGTGAGAATTGTGATGTCAAACCTCTCATTCAACAATACCGAGATATAAGAATCGTAGGTTTTTTATTTGATCCGATGTATCCAAACACGCACTTCTTCAATATTGCATGATTTCCTCGCGAGGCTGACGGGAAACTCAGTGATGTCATTCATCTGCAACGATACATTACAGATCAAAACCGCTCATCATCGCTTGTTACGGCGGCTTATTCAAGAAGAAAACGGTGGGCTGACAGAAATCAAGTCACAGGGAGCAAAGAAGTGTCTGTGCACAGCCGGGGAGATAACACACACAGTCTAAACTACGCTAGCGGTGGCGGTTACACTCTCAAGCTGCTGATTTTTTCCTGCGGTAGGCTTGATTTCCAGCAATTTTCCCACCACAGTCAAAATAATTGCAGCAGTCGACATAATTTTGAACTATTTGTTGGAGGCGAGAGCTTTGGCAAATTGTTCGTATAGCGCCTGGAAAGTGGGAAAGGGCTGCGTGACAATTTTTAAAACTTGTCCCCCTTCAAGCTGAAGTAGACTGAAATCGAGTCGAATAATGCTCTACCAGGTACAGAAACTGTGATTTCATTTCGCGGTGCACCTCTACAAGTGAGTGGGTAAAGGTATAAATATGAATATTTATTGATCTACGTTGCTTAACATTATCCCTTTTGACACCATTGAAGTCCACAGAAAAATGGTTGCTTGAAGCCGCGTCAATATTAGCTCATATGATGCTATTTGAGATTTGCCCGCATGATAACTGTCTGTTATCAGGTTTACTTTCATGTGTTTAAAAGCACCCAGTCGACTTTACATCCAAGGAGGGTTCATCTTTAACTGAAAGTATTTTGAAATGTAAATATGAGCTGATGTAGGTTCCTCTTTGTGGTTTAACAGACCATTAAAACACCTTGCCTCGGGGCATTCTGGTATAGCTATAGTGCTCGGCACAATTTCGCAAAGCAATGGGACGCTCATTCTGTTCCGGAAAATAATGCTTTACATAATGTTTGCTGATACTGGACATAAAAGAGCCATGCCCTGAGCCAAAAACAAATATCAAATGTACATTACAAGAATCCCCTCAAAAAAGTGGGGGGGGGGCAGGATATAAAAATGCCATCAAGTTTATGGGTAACTTTCGAGAATGAGTGAATGCTCAGAAAGAGAGATAAATAAAAAGGAATTATGACCAAGATGGAGGAAAAAAAAGAAAAGAAAAAAAGATAAAAAGATGATAAGATTAGACAACTGCCTGGCTGAAAAAGGTAGGGAGATGGACAGAGATGGGGAGACTCGACGATACTGATACAGCCGCGGCGACAGAACAAGGCGATAAATGGAATAAAACGGAATAAAATGGAAAAGAGACGGAGAAAAAGCAAGAGAGACAAAGAAAACGAGAGAGACGGGGAGAGAGAGACAGAGAGGGCCTTATCAGTGTGTTGCAGGAGGCATAAGATGTAACTGGGGAGTATGTGTGTGCACGCGCAAGTGTGTGTTTGTGTTATTGAAGTGACTTTGGTCAAGTTTAAAACTGGAAAGTCCAGTCGACAGATGGACAGAGAGGCAAAACAGGGACATCAACTGTGTATTTATGGCTCTGATTAATTAGAAAATCCAGAATCGTCCAGTGTAAATCTTAAGTATATTGAAATACTTAGCAAAGTCATCTGACATAAGATACAGGTCTGTTGCACCCGGGCGGAACTTGACAAAGTCAGGGGTTGCATCGCCTCAAAATCGATGTCAGACCGCTCTCAGAAGACTTGACTGTTGTTCTTCGTGTAAGCTAAAACAATCGATCGAAAGACAATCCAATCAGTCACAACGTAAACAAAGCCTGTGGCAGGTTGACAGAATTTAAATAGCAGGGTGCCTTATGGTACTTACGCTTCTTCATCTTTAAAAGTATCGCCTCTGCCCATCAGCTTAGAGTTGCATTAATTATTCATGGCGGCCCAGCAGTTGCCACACTGTTGCCTCACAGCAATAAGGTCAGGAGTGTGAACCCCACACAGCCAGAGTTTGCATGATCGTCCGAGTGCTGGTGTTGCTCTCATTAAATACTTAAAATGCATTTTAGGTATTTAGGTGTAGCTGCTTTTTTGGGGTGGACGGAATTTCTCAGGTTATTTAGCCAAGTTACGGATTAATTTAACCCCTTTTAAAAGCTTGTGTTGACAACTGTGACTCGAGTTTGTCAAGCTGCCCCAATAAAGGTATTTGAAATACAAGATGGACTACCATAGTTTGAAGTGCATAAACAACATTTCGCACATGAGTATCAACAGAAACGGACTTCCTTGCACCAAAATATGTTAAATATCTAATCTAAGCCCTAACCTGTGCATTTTTGTCAGGCTATCTCTTTAGTTAATCCAATTAGTTACTGAATTAGAAAGATAACTATCATTAGCTACCAGGTTTAATCGCCAATGGTTAATTCAAAATCATAATTCGAAAGATGTCCACTCCAAAATCTTAATGTCAATCAAGAGAGGCTGCACCAGAATCCACCCAAGAGCTGTGATGTAAAAAGTGATTGTGAATGTTGCTCCTCAACTGACAAGGAACATGAGCAAGAAAACAGTGCAGTTGAGTTGAGGTAAAACCGTCTCAACGGACCGTCTCAAGACAAACGGAGAATAAAACTCCAAAACAAAACCAAAAAATATCAACCCTGATGTGTCACATCACATCAAAATCAGTATTTTTTCCAGCCGTGCACCGTTCCCTGAGATCAAATTGGGCACCCCTAGAGTTGTACCATGAACCTTTGAAAGTGCTGAAGTAGCAGACCAGGATTAAACCGTCTATGACACTGACCGTAGCCTGGAGGCACCTTCACTTGTCTGACAAAGCGAATACGCCAGCAGAAGTCTCGTTCTTTGACTTCCCACTGCAGATAACCGCTCGACGTACGTTCTTATCTGCTCAGTTTGGTGTTTGTATCTCCTTGGCGGCTTCACAAACGTTGCACAAATATAACCCTCCATCTCTCTGGTTTAACACAGCGCAACTTCTTTCACTATCTAACCTGTTCCAGCCCCCGCTCTCACTTCTGTCTGTCACCATGTCTTTTTTTGCTTAAGTTCAAATATCTATTTTGTCTTTAACCTGTTTTTCTATCCGAGTTTTTCATCCCGTAACGCGCATGTGTGGAAGGAAGAAGGTCTTTCAGGGTGAATATTTGTGTTTCTGTGCTGAAAAAGCCAAGTGAGAGCAAATCACTTAAAATCCCCAAGTCAAGTGTGTTTGCGTGTGTGTGCGCAAGCAAATCTGTTCGTCTCCAAGGACAATTTGCATTGATGTCGTCAGATTGGTGAAAGAGCATTACAGCTTTTTAAACATCGGCTGTCTGCTGCAGTAAACACGCAAACACAAGGTGTGTGTGTACGCTGCCACACACTGAGGAAACACTGTTTGTGGCCTCCGATATACAAAACAAGCGCGTGCTTTCATCCATTTGCGGATCCTTTCACTCAAAACAGCCACCCTACATTCAATACAATCCAACACATTCCCTTACAATATGGTTCAGGATGGAATGCAGATAAATCCCTAAAGAAAGACGAAACCTTTCAAATGTTAGACGATGAAATTGGAATTTAAATGCATCCAGTGAGCTGCAGAAACCAAATGTCAAGAGTGAAAGCGAATGATGGCATAATGATATCTTATTCATGCTTATTCATGTCTTTTT
>CAESWR010000738.1:154511-165310 GCA_903171835.1 Mullus surmuletus | reverse complement strand
GGCGCGATCATCCCTGTTTCATGCGACAATAGAGGAGGCAAAAAAAGAGGTCGTTATTATCGCACCAGGCAGATTTTCCCATTGGCTAAGGCCTTGTTGAATCACTGAAAGTATCTTAGCAAAAGAGGAGCAAACTCTCTCCGCATCATCACGAGACCTTTATGAAACCAAGTTAGCCAGACATCCATCTGCTTTGTTAGGCCGCCAGTCCGCCGCTGCATCACTCAACCCGGTGTGTCACTCATCCAGCCAGTCACCCAGTGACTCAGCCAGTCAGCCAGTAAATGAATCAGCTCCCAAATCCATTCTTCATTCCTGCCTCTCCCTCACACCTGTGCCGGCCCCCGCTAAAGCCCTTTTCTCCTCCGGCCGTTAAGAGACATCCAGCTAATTGCTGCGATAAAGGGCTTAGCCAGGGGATCACTATATATTAGCAGTGCTCTGTGTATAGATACTAGTCCGGGTCCTCAGGATCCCTTACAGCTGTCAGAAAGCCAGCGAACGGAAACGGCGAGAGCGGCGTCATATTTGCCGCGGCGGTTGGTAACGAGCAGATCTTCGGAATACCTCCTCTTGGTTTTTGAATTTAACGAAGCCCCTCCAATTCAAAGATCTGCTGTGAAGAGCGGCTCGGGCGAAGGTGCTGGAGCCACGGTGAGATGACATAGAGCCAAGGAGCGCAAATGGATGTCAACCCTTTTGCACTGGAAAGTTTGATGTTCTGAGAGTAGGAACAATGACATTACTCACCCCCTTCCCTTACAGCCCCCCCCCACCCCGGTGGAGGTTAGAAGTGTTAAGAAGATGAGGCCTTTTTATATTGCACTGCAGAGGTCTGGGAATTGCCATGTGCTGGTAGAAGGCCTTAAAGAAAAGGTTACCTCAAATAATATGCCTGAAGACATTTCAGAACATTTCGGGGGGGGGGGGCTTAGTATTTCTGAGGAAGGCTTCTGATTTATTTTGCATCATCATCAGTCCAGAAACACAACCAAACCCATTTCACCTATCTTTACAGGCGTTGTTTTGTATCGACCACGGAGGGGAAAGACAATCGGCTGTGCTGCGTCCTGCTCTACCTGCATGTAAAACCCTCTGACGAATCCGCTTGTTGTCTGGGGACTGTTGAAAGGGATTCTGTGTCGGCGGTCACGAAATGAAGCGGAATCAGCCGAGGCCAGTAAAGGGAAACAAAAGTTCACCTCAAAAAAACTCAGGCGTTGGGAGTTCACAGAAGAAATTGTGGTGATGAAGGTTTGATAGCTGTGAAATCACCAATATCTTCATCTGTAATGCCTGTCAATCATGTAAACCTGAAAAATCTCTTGAGGCTGAAAAAAACTATACTACTGATTTCTACAAGACAAATGTAAGAATCTTTCAGACCGCTACGAAGGCATTCCAACACTTATTTTCTGTAAGAAGCAGATGAGGGAAAATCAGAGTTCTCAAAGCCTCACATAAACTTTATTAGAGCAATCGTCGGCTCCTGATGTGCGCAGGGTCCAGAGCAGCTCCTCTTCCAAAGTTGGCATACAGCCAAGCGCTGTTTGGAGGTCAGAGGAGTTTCTAATGCAAAGCAGGTGGCTGTTGTTGTTGTTGATGCTTTTTATGTGAATGCACCACCGCACTGGGCGCTGGCAGCTTTTTACAGCAGCTTTGGTTCTTTAAAATTGTCCTAAATTTGCGTGACTAACTTGAAATGTAAAAGTTCTAAGTCTGAGGGTAAATAGGGTTTTTAACCTTCAGATTACAACTTTAAACAGGCTTCAACCAGTACTGGGGCCCATATTAACTTGTTGATTTGTTCTAGCTTTAATATGACTACTGCTACCTGGGAAAATAATTGCTGAAGAAGTAAATGCTTTTTACGGCTTCCTCGTGTATAAGATATATAACTGTAATCAATGTTTTAACTGCCGCAGTAGGAAGCTTGAAAAGTGAGTTACCACTCGCTTGAAAATATTAGTGTCATAAATCACAGAAGCGCGGCTTCCTAAGACCACGCCGTAGCATGTAAGCATCCTTACATTTTAATTTTCTTTCTCGCTGAATTCATCTCCTTTTCCGGCTGGTCCCTTAAAATAATTTTATGGTTCCCGGCTCAAACAGATCTGCCGAAAAACTGAGACATGATATTTTTAAAGGATATGACATCTAGAGGGAATATTAAGATGAATAATGAAAAAGTTGTTTAAGAAAGAAAGAGCTGAATTTTTTAGTGGGGTTTTTTCCGCTTCTGTCTTTAGATACGGCGTGGAAGGCTCCATTTATCATTAATGACAATGACATATTTTTGGTCGAGGAAGTGTTTTAATTATGCAAGTTTTGTAGCTCACTTGTGACTTTTATACAGTCCACAGCATAATGATGGAATAGTTATATTGGGGCCCGGGGACTTTGGATCGCCTCTTGTTTTTGACAAGATTATTATTAAAAGGCGAAACAATTCCAGGATTGAAGGCCTTTCTGATTTAAAAAAAACGATAATAAAATTAAAAAGGGGAAATTGTTAAGTTTTTTTCTTAAATGGTAAATGGTGAAGGAATAAGACACAGAATAGATGTAATTTGGAAATGAGGGTTTGGAGTACCATTTTGACTTCAGGGTCGTTGGTCAGAACAGTTACATGAATCCAAATGTATAAACCCTAGCCTCACTCTGAACTTGTTCTTGTTTGACTTTCCATGCATTTCACCTTTCACGTGTGAGCGCTTGTGCTAAGGCACAATTGAGCATCTGTAAACCTGGAATCGTGTGGGGAGGAAAAAAAAAAATAAGCGCAAGAACTGTTCTGGGCGAGAAATCGCAGGCACAGACAGACAGTCACACACAAGTGCCCTCACACACACAGCGACAGAATGGGAAGTAATGGAGTGAGGAAAGAACGCTGCTGTCTGACATGAAAATCAACACAGCGTGACTTGACTACACACACACAAACACACATACAGATACACAAATCAATTGCCAACTGCTGCAGACCGCAAGAAAATTATTTTGGACACACACATACGTGCGTATTACGGGAACATGCGTGAAGTCAAGGGCGATTAGGTGTATTTGTGATTCATAACAACAGCCAGTGTGCATGCAGCACGATTTGCATGCAGCGATTGCTGCAGTATTGTGGTACATAAAAGACATAACAAGAAGCTGTTAAGTGTCATGAATACATATGCATGGTGGGTCTCCAATTGTGAGGAAAAATGTCCTCTATCATCATCAGCCACAACAATAAGTGGATGTGATTTCTATTTTCTTTTTTTTTCCACCATCATATTCTGTGTCGATGTGTCAACTGATCCACTTGACCTTTTAAGGTGCGGTTTAAAAATCTTCCCCAGGCAGCGTCAGAGAGCGAGTGAGACAGCTAAACATGACGCTGCGCCCCACTGCATGCATACGAAGGAACATGGAAGAACACACATATGCACAGACACACACACACACACACACACATGCAGAGCAGAGGTTAGCCAGGCTGCTGTAAATGACCAAAACAATGTGGCAGCAGTGGCATTTAGCCTTGGGAGAAAGCGCAATCCTTCCCGTCTCAGCCCGTCTCTTATCTCCCCATTCGGACCGAACTCTGTCTGTTTTTGATGTTTTCTCCGCCTTCCTCTGTTGCGGCACCACTGCTGCTCCGTGTGTTCTTTACACAATTTCCCGCAGGCCATGACTGTCGGATCATTTCTGCATTCTCATCCTGGTTCTGTTGTACTCATGCAATAATACAACAGCTGCACTTAATTAGATGGTCTGTTATAATGAAGAACAATTCTCAGCGGGCGTCATTACAATAGAATTAAATATGTAATTTCCCCCAATTTTACTGATCCCGATGCAGTCTGAAGAAAGAACACAGAGGAAATATCAGCTGGCATGAAAGATCAGCCAAACAGATGCTAGTTATTTTTTTAATAAACACCGGGATGGACAAGGCGAAGCCTAGAGGTCCAGCCGACACGTTCACACACGCACGGCCTTTTCCACACCAGCTGGTCCCGGACCGCATTAGCACGGTGAAAAAGTGGCGCCATCTTGAGAGTGATGTTGTGAATTTATAGAACATGTTTCAGTGGAGGGGTTTTGGCGGAGGAGAGGTTCAACATGTGGGCACAAGGCACGAGGGATCGAACCGCAAGCTCTGCCATGAGTGGATAATCCACTAAACCTCCTGAGTCTCCGTCACCCGCCTGTTCCTGTCAGTAATCCTGTAGAAGCCATGTTAATTGGTAGGATCCGGAAAGAGAGAAGCATCTCTTCAACAAAACCCAAGTTGGCCAAATGTATCTGGAAAACCAATGGAAAAAATATTACTGATTTCACCCGAAACATTGAGGATTTCTTACCTACAAATTCTTTTCGGGGGAAAAACCTGTTTTACTCAAAAAAAGGAAACTAGGGGAGCGCTAGACATGGATTCAAGACGAACTGTTGACCTGCTTCTTCTTCTTTTCATACTTTTACAGCGGTGACTTATCTCAACCAAAACGCAGAGGTTTTTGGAACCAAAAATATGTTGGTTAAAATTGTGCTTATCCAAACAAAACAGATTAGAAGACTGTTAGACACGGATACAAGACAAACCAGTGTTGAGTTGCTTTATAGCAGTTGGCAAACAACTCACCAGCTGATGATGGAGGCTGTCAAAATGTGTTGGCGATTGGACAAAAATTCTTATATAAAAAAAACAAAGTACTTTGTAGCAATACACCAATAGGCTCGACAATCAACTTTAGGTAAATTACGACCTCATTTCATGACCTCTAGCGTCTGATCACCTCAAAAACTTTGTGGAACTGTCTTTAATCGAGTGTTTCTCTGGCATTGCAGTTGATTCACCTAGTTTGTTTTTCCCCCCTCTCTCCAAGAAAAAAACCCATTTGCCTGCTGTAAGGTTCCCTCCTCAGCGTTTCTGTCTTTTGGTTCCCCCGACTCCCTCCCCGTGTCTGCCTCACTCGCGTTCTCTGTCAGCTATAGTAGGCCAGTTAACGGTAATTATGAGGTTTCTAGTTAATTAGCGAGGAGCACCCAGCTGTTTCAGCCCCACAAGACAAAGGGCCTTCAGCGCGCTCATACGCCGGCGCGCACACACGCATAGACACATGCGCCTGCACACACCTGGGGGAGGCTTGGAAAAATGTCAGGGCTGTTCAGATTGTAATTACAGGGAGATTTGCTGCCTCTCTCACAAAGCCGAGATAAACCACCTGACTGACACACACAGACACAAACACATGTGCACACACTCGCCAACACGCTGCACTTAGACATTCGCTAGTCACTTGCGCTCGACACACATCCTCAACTTTTACAGAAAATCAATACTGAACCCCGTCTTTGGCACGACCGGCATATTAGAGGTGATGTGGTAACAAGTCGCGCCACTTGACTCTAACTTTTTGCAGTGAATTACTCCAGGTAATTCTCTTTTGATGTAATCTGTGGATTCCTTGAAAACTTCTTTTCAATTGGCGGAACAAAAGAACGGACAGACTGAGGGTTTTGAGTAGCTGTTCAGCAGTATTTCCCTCCCAAACATCAGAACGCAGGGAGGCTGAGTGAGCCAGTAAAGGTGGTCTCTTCAAACCCTGGAGCCTCTTTCATGAGAGTCAATTCCAACAAGCTAAATATGTTGTACCAGCTGATGCAATGCTGAGAATTTGTAATTTGTGGCCTGAAAATTACGTTTAATCTGGGCAAATCAGCCCCATAAAACCAATTTATATCAACACAATGGAGTATATATCTGCTGTACTTGGCGTGGTCGATGATTAGTCAACAAAATACTCCATGCTAACTCATAGTTTGAAGTCAAACCGCAGAAAAAGCCATTGAACAGCCACATTAGCAGTCAGGTTTTGTTCATGTGTGTGTGTCTGTGTGTGTGTGTGTGTGTATGTGTGTGTGTGTGAGAGAGAGAGACGGTGCGGGTGTATGCACATGAAGCATTCATGCTCCAGGTGGACCGTCTGCTGATTTCCACCCGTGTGTGTGTAGCATGTCTGCTGATCCGTATGTGTGTGCGCACATGTGTGTGTGTATGTCTGGTGTGTCCTTGGCAGGTTCCCGAGAGCCTGCTGAGCTGTGAAGAGGAGGTGCGATCATAATTTCTGCTCCCCACTGTTTCCGCCACAGTTACATCAATACTTAGTACCTGCTTCACCCATTTCCTCCCCGGTGCTCGTGCTCGTAACTCTTCCCTCCAAGGGCACAGACAAGCACCTTGCGGGTCAATTTACTTCCATCTCGGCGAAATTAAAGCAGAGACAGCCGCGGCAATCAGAGAGCGCCCGGCAAAATGAGGGCTGCGTGGTCACAGCAACTGTCATCCATATACGGTATTTCTTTCTTCTTCTCCTCCATTCTGGGGCAAAGCAGGTTATACAGGGTTTTTCTGAACGTATGCACTGCCTTCGGCTTTTATAAAAGACCATGTTTTTTTAAAATGTTCAACAATAGGACCAATTAAGGAGGAGGGAGGTCCATTTCAAAGGGTATTTCAAAGTTGCCTTCAAAGCGCTTTTCTATTAAAAGGAGAAAGATATGATCAAGCAGGCCGACACTGATACTCTAAAGTTGGGAGGGGGATACACCTACAGAGGGAATGAGGTTCATTTCAAAAAGCTCTTCACCTTCATTCCTTAATTCTGACATTCTAAAGGAGTCAGAGGGGCTTTTCATGATGCTCATTAAGAGCATCATTACCTAAACAGTTACTAAACAGGAGAGCTACATGTAGGAAGGTGTAACGTTTCAACCGAGCTTCAATAAGATCTTTTACAACATTTCATGCCTAAGCACATTGGGCATGACGTGAGAAAACCTAAAGCCAGGCCGGTTCACCAAGTCCTGGGAATGAGCTCGCTCACCTCTCCGTGTTGTGGAAACTAGGCGGCATGAGAATGTCATGTTTTCAGATTGATTCTCAGAGGGCCACCACTCAAGCGCGGATCATGCTCAGTTGACGCTGCATCATGGTGCGTTAAGTTGAGTGGCTGCACATCGGGCCACCCAACACCTTCTGTGTGAAGCCACGGTGACAGCTTGTCGGAGGCTGCCGGAGGCCTCCAAGACAATGTGACGCATGGGGGTTCACAACAACACTTCCACGGCTGACTTAGACCCTTCAAACCCTCTTGGAGACAAGACCACTCCTTCGGGGAGTCTGGAAGTATGCAGTTGTCCCACTCAGCAAGCACTCTATCAGACAGTTTGTGAAAACAGAAGACCAAGAGCCAAAGATTACTTTTAAAATTTGGGATGTAAATGCTGAAATGTTGTTGCCATCTTTGCCAAGTTATATTCAGACTAAAACACACGACTGATGGCATGTGTTTTCCCTGTTTTGGCAGGGCTTATGCAGAACAGAAACCATTCATTAACTTATCCTGCTATTAATGTGCTGTGTGTTTTATTTTTAAACCTAAACAAATACGACCTCCATAATAACTGATGTTCCAGCAAGCAAAGCGTAAAATAGGGATGATCAATAATGAAGCGAAAATAATTAAAAATCAACGAGGTTGATTACTGCGAAGTTGATTCATTTATTTCTAAAAATCTACTGGTATTTTTGACTGATGAAGTTGCAAAGACACCCGCTTCTTGCCCAAGCTGTCCAGTCTACAACTTGACCAATTTGACAGTATGCACAATCTCTCTCACGTGTTTCAGCTTTTCGGACCAAACCCCAGGGTATGCAAGCTGCTCAGCATCCGGCAGTACAGAGTCACAGTTAGTGTGTTGGAGCATTTGTCAGCCTGAGAGCAGATATTTCCTTAGAAAGCTGATAAGAGACTGAAAGCCGAGCTTAGGGAGAGTTAATATTGGACTTATACTCACTAGGTGAAGAGAAACACGACTGCAAATGAATCATGATGTTGCTCAATAATACTGGATATTCCTGCCATGTTTGTTTGTTTTTTAATATTCAATGCAAGGATAATAATGTTTCACGATATGATAAAGATGTGATAGAAATATACAATGGTGAGGGACACTGCAACGCAACGTAGGACCATGCAATCTTTGCTGACTGAATCAACCTGATGATCATCGAACCATTTGGCAATCTGGCTTGGCCACCAATGACTTGATCGAGTACAGAAGACTCTTTCTGCTCGGGATCCGCTCAACTCAACCATAACCGACCATCGTGCTCCAGCTGTAATGCAATGGGCAGTGGTCCGGTTGGGGCTGTTGAAGCTGCCCGTTTCTTTGCACTTATGGACATTAAAAACATCCATTAAATGACTCCATGACCTTGTGTTTGGACATGGACGCTTTCAGAGGAGCAGAGGCTGTGTGCTGTCTAAGTGTCCCTGGTTTTGCTGGGGTTTGGCACCTCGTCAGTGCAGCGCTTGAGAGTATACGGAGCGCCGGGGCATCATTTGCCGCTCCAGCAGCCTGTACGCACAAACCCTATTCGATTGCACCATTACAGCCCACCCTACCCCACATCGCTTTCTATTATGGTGAATTCTACAGGGAGTGGTGGAGGCTATAGACCATATTTAGACTCTGCGGACATTATTTGCCACAGTTAATGGTTGGGTGTATGTTGGCACGTGCAGCAGACAGAGCAGGTGGGCGTGTGCTCAGAGCATAGACCAACACGTTTGGCCTGCTTCATGAACAAAGATGATCTAATTTGTGCTGCATTTGGATCACTCTTGCTAATACATCTTGCATAAATATTTGAATATGCAACAATTAAACTTTGTTTGACTGCTCGGATTCCCTTGCATCAGCACAAAGTACATCTCTCTCCAATTAGCAGTCTCCTCATTATTAATTTTAACGGGTTTAATCTATGAACTACATTATCCTCTTCAATGTCATTATGTTTGACAACAGTTGGCCTGTATTCCAACTGTGAGTGAAAACACAAAGTAAACTGCCAAACTGGGTTAATGGTTTAATCGGTGAGAAACATGGGGGGCTTAAATCTGTAGTCGTTTAGGTTAAGCACGCATGCATAGATAAAGCAGCAAATTAGGATCTAAAATGTGGTAGCTGGGTTTTTTTCTAGAGCCTGGGCCTGTTTAATTTCGAGACTGACTGGCTTATTTCTGATCTGCAGCCAGATGTGATCAGATGTGACTTTCAGCTAACAACAATAAATAAATAGCAGGGAGAAGACCTCAGAAACCTTCTGTGTTTCACTGATTTATTTCTGATGTCATCAGCCAACAGTTCAAGATGAAAAGAGGTAAACCGAGCAGCACAAACTTAATACTACAGACAGAACGGAGATGCTTTATGAACCATGATCTTGATGACTTTGATGACTGCTGTGTAGCCACGGTGAAGTGTTTTGTGAATACTGAACGTGATAAGTCTTGTGAAGTGGAGAAAAATGCCTTTTGAACATGGTGACCTTCATGACATACTGTATGTGGAGTCTGGTGCACCTTGTGGTCGAATGGATTTTAAATCGGACTCAAATCCTTTTATCTTTCAATCTCTTTTATCGTTCTATTTCTTTTGATCTTGGGAACTCATTTCAGCTCGGTCTCGACTGGGTACGGACATTCACGAGTACATAGAATCGCCTTTTGCCTCCTGTTTTTGTTTGTTTGAGGATACACAGAAAACTATTTCCAGATTCCTGCAACAGTGAGATTAAAATGTCAGTCTGCAGAGCTGTGATGAGCTGTATTTGAGAAACAAGCAGTATGATGCTAATGTTGCAGAGAAATGTGCAAAGATATCTTTTGTTGTTCTGCCATTACATGTATTTAAAGCTAGTCTTTCGTAGCGGGTATCGATTCATTCCCCAATCAGATCTCATAGATTAGTCATCTTAAATACAAAAAATAAAATATGTGTAGTTGTAGGGGGGCTTTTTTGGCACATACAATAACTTCAAAAACATATTTCAACTCTAATTGAGAATAGCAAGGGAGTATCTCAACCAAAAATAAGGTTATTGTCTTCCACTAACAATAAAAATGGACACTGGCATGCCTTGCAAGCCAGAGGCACTTAAATGTCGTATTTTTTTGTACAGCAACATAAAACATAAAGGGACACTGGCACAAAAACCAACCTGAAATAAAGTGTATCGCAGGAAGCTTGCCAAAGACGAAACACATAATTTACCTTAATGTTTATGCCGCTGGTGCCTGTGGATTTGCAACAAAAAAAAGCACCGAGTGATCAACTAATGAAGCTTCATCCAATTACAACGCACCAGGTTTTAAATACAGAGTATGACCAAAACGCGTTGACCTTGCACTTTGATCACTAATTTCCAATTTCTAATCGGTTCATCTCCAAGTTTAAGAGCATGCTCTGGAAATGTCATGCACGGGTGCATTCAAGCAAGAAAGAACAAACCAGGGAACGAAATACTTCAAGCCACAACTGTGACTCGGGTGGAGGCACAGTGAAACCGGTGGCAAATTTCTTACAAGCCCACAATAAATATTACAAGGGGGAGATGACAGAATGGGAGTATGCATGTTGTGGGTGTCAGGATTGGTTGGGGTCGTGCGGTTAAGCATCTGCTCCCTGTCTGACTCAGTGACCCCGAACAAGCGAGGTAGGGAGAGAATGAGAGCGAGCGAGCCCAGTGTGATGGGTGTAGCAGTGTGGAGTCAGGGGTGAGGGGAACAGACGGTCGGTGGCAAAGTTCAAAGCATTTACTGTTGTCCACGGCAACACCCTGCTGAGCTTTTGTCTGCGAGCAGGACGAAAAAACTGCACGGCGTCACCTCGGTGGTGCACAACGCCAGCGCTTGCCACATCTCCCTGCAAAGGCAAGTTTGTACTGCGGAAGGGTGATT
>CAESWR010000738.1:133003-143372 GCA_903171835.1 Mullus surmuletus | reverse complement strand
AAGCTTGCTGTGGTCAGAAACCGGAGGAGACGTGTATCATCCCCTCCGCTCGCTCGTTTGTGCCGGTGTAACTGCTGGTGCGTCTCTTCCTTCCCAGCGCCGGTACAGAGATGCTGCCTTCAAGTGCTCCTCGTATAAAACTCCCTCCCGCATCGAATTCACGTGCATTTGCTCGGGGAAAAAAAACCCAGCCCCCTCCCCTCAGAACTGATGCATAACGCTGAAGATGCGTTGATGTTGGGACGTTTTCTGAATAATCAAAATCTTATTTGCGTGAAAGTCCACAAAAAACAAAAAAGGGGGTCCTAAAGAGACCGCTCAAACTTTTCCCCAAAGAAGTCCACATTTCTGGAAAACAAGGGGATGATTTAAATGCAGGTGTATCTTTGACAAACCAAAGCCCACAGTTGAAGTGTCGTTAGTCACATGCGGCAACAAATGTTGGCTTAATGGCCATCGCTCTTCGCCCCTCTTGTCTTCTGAGGGGAAGTCAATAAGGGAAAGGGTTTGGGATTCGGTGCTAAATGATCGGCACAAGAGCTCACCTCTCAAGTGTTTAAGCGATTGATGTTTTTGCCGATACGCGTGGGGGTGTAGCGGCCATACGTTGCCAGCTCATTGTTGTTACGTCCGTTGAGCTGTCACTGGCCCGATCGCACAAAAACAACAGAGAACCTGAACCTCACCAAACTGAGCCAAAGCTGGCTCGCTCCGCTTTGGGGGAAGTTCGTGAACTCATCACTCTCAAAAACATGGATCTTGGACCCATGTTTTTGTAGTTTTTGTCTTTCAGATGTTGGTATTTTGGGTGGGACTTTCCATGCCTATCTGGTCCCCCTCACTGAATTACCACTTCTTATCACCTTTACACACAAAATATACAACCCTCACCTATGACAGTGGTAACATCTGACCCCTAAGATCTTCAAACAAAACTGAAAGATCCATAAATGTGCGAAAAAGGATGATACCATATTGACTCTACATTACAGTATAACCTGTTATTCACTTTGCTCTTCATCACAATATTCAATTAACAATGATGTATAATTACCGTTCATTTGAAACAACTGCCGCGCCGAACTCTAAATGTCACATTTTGGAGAAGCAGTAGCTTCCTCAGTGACATGACCTTTTTAGGTAAGGTTTTCACATTGGCAAATTGTCGCCATAGTCTGCGTGCTCCAATTCTGATTAAATCAAAAAGAAAACACGAGGGGAGCAAGAGAGGCTGCAGGGGCCGGCAGTTGAAGAAAATGGCAAGTTAGATTACAACACAACTCACTTTTATGGGAGCAATAGAACAACGAACATGACATAAGTAGATTGTTTTCTATCAGATGACAATCAAATGGTGGAACTTTGTGGAGCTCTGAATATTTAGTCTGGATGTCCTTTTTTTACCCCCCTCATGCATTGATTTTGTATAAACCCTTGGAGGAAGGTATCACATCAGAGCTCATCTCCGACGAGGCGTTTCTCGCTTCATATGTTCAGATTCGAGATGACGTAATTCTTGGATAATCAAAGTGTTTTGTGGAAAGGATCAGCTAATTGGCCTGAGAATTAAGGTTGATGATGACATTCAGACAATTGATGCATCAAAATAATCTTAACCAGCCTGAAAGCTTTTCTTTATCTGTATCTTAAAACTTTTAAATACTTTAGATTGACAAATGAAAAACATTAAATTACTGGTTAATCCACAGGAATGACAATATCAAATGATGCGATTCCTCAAATCTATCCCTTTTCACCATTTATCCCGTGTAGCCTCTGCCGTTACCAACGCCGAAGGCTTGGCACGAAGCCCGGTACTATCTTGAAAACACTTGCTTGTTCACTGGCGCCTCTACTTTGGTGAAGTCAAATCTGGGACATTCTAAGGCAAGAATCAATTGCCAGAAGTTCAAAGTTACAGTTGGTTTTGGGATCTATTCAGTTCCACATAAATCAGAAAGTGAATTTATGAAATCTACATTAGCAAGATTAACATTTTTCTCAAGTGATTCATATATTGGGCGGTTGACTAATGAGACTCTGTTATAATCAGCTCCACACTCGCAATCATATGATTCTCAGTAGTATTATGTCAGATAGAATTAGATGTTAGATTATTTGATCCCATCATGTTTTGGATTTTGATTGCTTGGTGTAAGAATAAAAGCTGCAGACTAATTATTATATTTATTGCACAAATATTTAAAGTGGCAGAGGCATGTGTCTTGGTTACTCAGGACTCTCTTGCCGAATGTAATGCCGCCATTCTTGGCAGGTTTGAGTTAGACAGACTCCAACTATAAAACCATCCAATCCCATAAGCCATTGCAATGTTGACTGTAATGTCCCACTGTGTAGGGTTTGCCAATGGAGCTGTGTATGTTTTTGTAATTTCTAATGGCTTAATTGTAGATAGTAGATGTTAGACTGTCATTTAAGTATGATAGGACTAAGTGGGCAGATGAGCATGACTTATTGCATTCCTGGTTGGTATTTTCTCCGAATGCCCAGTTCGTCACAATCTGGAGAGTCTATCAGTCATGTTATCCTTAATCTTGTTGCACTGTGGGCTCTGAAAGGCAGACATTTCTAAATGACATAAAATCAAGCATATTAAAGCCTAATATGCACACAAACAAATATTGACAGATACAGAGAAATCATATTTTAAAACATCCCTGATGATTTTTATCATCAAAATGTAACCAAAAATGCGCCAAACACAAACATTTGACAGAATTATGGAACAAGTTAAAGATCAGGTGTGCTGCCAGACAGCAGCAGCGAGAGAAACGATTTGACAAGGCAGTCACGGCTTTGTTAAAGTTCCCTCTCCCCTATCACCGCGCTAAATGATTGACAGGGCTTTTGACTGTTTAAACTCTCATTTACAGTCTGATTGCATCTTCAGTGTAATCCGAGTATATGCGTGCGTCTATGTGTGCCCAATGACGGCAGAGCGCTGGATGTGTGTGTGTGTGTGTCTGCCTGAAATCAGTTAGGGGAATTTTAGCAAGGCGCTGGAATCTCCTAACAGGTGTAGCTATATAAATGTGCCTGAGTGAGGGTTAATGAGAATAAGTGTGTGTTTGCAGCTGGGTGTTCGAATGTGTATCTGCTCCCATACGCTCCCTCACAGCACTCTTCTGCCATCTACAGGCACATTCCTTCTCCCTCCCTCCCTCCCCTCCCTCCCTTCTTCTCTGTCCCTCTCTCTCTCTCTCTCCCCCTCTCCCCACCACAAACCTCAGTGTTAATCATTTTAGCATCATTTAAATATTCATGACACAGCTGCTGTCTTTCGGAGAGTGTGTGTGCGTACTGTAAATACTGCATAGGCATGTTACCGTGTGGTTCTCAGAAACACTTTCCGCAGATTTGTGGGTCCTATAGTGGCTATACATCTGTGTTTTCTTGCTTCCAGAAATCAATAAGCCATGTGTGTGGTTCATGTCCTGGGAGGGAAGGGAGCGGGGGAGAGAGACAGGAAGAGAGAGAACAAGCGCGGAG
The DNA here is from genome assembly GCA_903171835.1 of Mullus surmuletus. Classification (NCBI taxonomy): domain Eukaryota; kingdom Metazoa; phylum Chordata; class Actinopteri; order Syngnathiformes; family Mullidae; genus Mullus; species Mullus surmuletus. Next base: position 139,862 of record CAESWR010000738.1, on the reverse strand, counting down.
AGTGGCGGGATGCGGGAGAGCCGAAGGGGAGAGGATTTCAGGGAGGGGGTGCGAGGAGCAATACAAGGGTGTGAAGAAGCGAGAGGGGAGAATATAGGATAAAAAGCGGAGGGAGACCCGAGAGAGAAGGACGAGAGCAAAGAGGAGAAACAAGGCAATTAAGTGGGAGGAAAGAAGCAAAATGAGTAAGGGAGAAAAGAGGGGGGGGGGGGGGGGGGGGGGNNNNGTAAGGGAAGAAGATGAGTTAGGAGGGGAGGGACTTCAAACAGACACTGATAAAGAAAAGTATGGAAGGTAGACGATGGGACGATGGAAAGGTTTGGCAGTTTAGATCGGAGAGCGAAGAGAGAGAAACGGTTAAAAAAATGAGGATATATATGTGAGAGGAGAGAGGGGAGGGGAGGGGATGGGTGGGAGACGGAAAACGAGAAGGAATGAGATGCTTTGCCTCTTATAGAGCGAGCGAGACTTGCATGAGTAATCCAGTTTTTTCCATCGGTTCTTGCCCCCCCCCCCCAAAAAGAAAGAGCAGACATCTCCTTCGCAGGCAGACATAATGTATTCCAACATGTCCCAGAAACCCAGCAAACTCAAGTTCACATTACATACTTTACTCATGAGTCTCAATGTTAAGCCTTATCCAGAGAAGCTTATGGACTGCAAGCAGGTAGCGCCATTGGCATCTTGTTCAAAGTAACGCCTGTGCCTGTTTATCCCCATCGGTTGCCCTGCTGGTGACACCGCCGGCTCAAACGAGTTCAAATACGTCGTCGTTATGCGTATCCAGAAGACTATTTTACTCTGCAACTGCTCCCATCCAAGTGATCGGCTTTGTTTGTGTGATTCGAGATAACATGCCCCGTCTCTTTGGGTCTCGAAGCTTACGAGCGACAAGGCTTTAAATCAAATCAGCTCTTTCTCGCTATACAATTCTTACTGTTGTACTGGCGAACGGCACAATGGAGCAAGCCTTTCAACAGACACCATTGTATTTGTTGGAGTTCTCCTGTAACAGGCGCGCAGAGTGCAGCAGCCAAAATAAAATTTAATTAGCAACATGAATGGAAGAGAACTACTCTTTCCAGCAATGTCAGCTGTGTATATGTAGAATACATTAATACAATTATGAGCTGCCAAGCCACGATTCGAGTGACTTTTTAATTAGTCTCACTTTATCTGAGAGTTGCCCTCTCAAAGTGTTGAGAGGTTTATGCCCTCCTGCCGTAGGGGTTTCTGGAGGCCACGTGGTCCTGGGATTGGGCCGAGATGGGCATTCGAATCATTGTGACTTGGACTCGAGTCGACTGGAATCGCTGTTTTGATCACTTGCGACTTGACAAAAAATGAAAGACTCAATACTCGACTTGGACTTAGAAGTTAAAGACTCAGGACTTGACTTGACTTTAGACAAGATGACTTGAATGACTTGAGTGTTGTTGATTTCGGGTTTTCAGTTTTAACAAATAAAATCAATATCAATGAAGGTCCACAGTGTTGAAAAGTGAGGCAGAGATGGTTTTGTTTTCATTGAAAGCCATAAATGAATAATCTTATCTAGTTATTTCTGAGTCCATGTATTTAACTGAATATCAGTAATTATAATGCAATGGACAAATTGGCCAATGATGTTAATGAGACAGTTACTAATATCTTGTCCTTTCACTTTATTAAGATCAGATTGTGCAGGTAAAAAAAGGCGACTTGACTTGGACTTGACTTGACTTGACTTGCCCAAGACTTTAACATGTGTGACTTGCTCCCCTGTCTGGATGGGGGGGTGAGGGTGGGGCTCTGAAATCTTGGTGAATCAGGATTGTGGACATATCTGAAATTGGCAATTGTCCTGGAGCAAACACTGACAGGGGAGGTCAGAAGCAAGTAGTGGTAGATGTTCTCTAAGACGCTCGACCAAACTGTCCTTCTGGTAGCTCATGTCCCGCTGAGGAAAGCATTAGGTTGAGTTTGCGGCCTTAGAGCTGGCAAGCAGCAACAGAATGAGAGATGGGCCGACATTTGGCAATGATCGTTTGCTCTGGTCACATGTAGCCTCCTTGTTGGGAGGCGGCAGGAGCCTGAGCTGTACTAGACCTGCAGTGCATGCAGTCAGGTGAGCCCTCACACGCACCCCCAGACACCTCCGAGACCCTTTTCTTTTCCGGACTTGAACAAGTAGAAAGCTGTCAGCCAGTTGTGGCGGCACAAGTCCCTGTTGTATCGCCCCAGGTTCTAACTTTTGTTGGTGTATAAGTCGAGTGGCTGTTCGGGCTACTCAGCGTTCTCTAGGTGGTATCCCGCATGGGTAGCAGTTACACTCCGTTACAGTCACTCCAGAGTTGAAGAACTACACGATGGTGAATTTCAATGGAGGAATGGGGTAGATGGAAATGTGATCTAGTCCTTGTATGTGAAAACTGCGTCCATTTTTTTCTGGCCAAATGTCAAGTACACTCCCAGTCAAAGTTGGACTCCTGGGCTATGCTTATTCAAAGGGTGCATTCGATGGGAGAGAAGAGTGGGGAGGGGGCGTATTCATGCTTTTCAGCACTGTAGGAGGATACTGAGCAAAGTGCCAACCAAGACTCTTCGATATTCATGAACACGATCTCGAGGTGAAGAGCTAGTTTGCGGTGACCAAACATGTAGACTTGCTTGCTGTGAGCTTCCACAGATCAGACAGATTGACTCTGAAATTGGAAGCTGGTCGCCTCAAATCTATATGTGCAGTGCAACTCATTCGAAAAACTTGTCTTCTCACACACCCTTGGGTAACATCTCACTCTGTTCAGCAATGCAGCGCATGTATGAAAGCAGCTTTAAGTAATAACTGAGATCATCTCATTTAGAAATTCAGGAAAAAGTTCATGTTCAACTATTCATGAAAAACACACTTAATTTGCATTTCTCTCATGTTTGTTCTGTGAAATATCTTGAGGTTGCTTCAGTTTTTCCTTGCAATGAACCGCCACACTTCATATCTCCGATAAAGTGTGCTTTTGTGTTCTTCTGGCTTATTTCAAAAATGTCAAGGTGTGATAACTATGCTTCTTTTATCTACCTGCCATTATTGAAAAGGGGTGGATTTTATATGCCGGAGCTAACAGAGTGACGGGTTTACTCATCTGAAATACAGAGCATATTTGCTGCAGACAGTATTTCCTCCAGATGCAATAGCACGGCCCAGTAACACGGGGACAGCAGCCCTTTCGCAGCAGGGTGCAGAGAGGAGCCTGCCAGATGTGTACTTTGCCTATTTGACTCGAGTCCATCTGGGACTGGCACAAACCGGGCGATTCCGTTAATGAGCGTGCGGCTTAATGGCTACGGTGGAATTCAGGAATCACGTCCTGTAGGGTTTCTGGCAAAGTATGGTCCGAGCAAAGGATGGGGGTTTCCTATTTTTTTATTTTTTTATTTTTCTGGTGAGGCATGGTCCCGCATCCGCAAATGACCGACTGACTAACGAGATATCCAATCAGGGGCTGTGTAGCCGGAGGGCGGGAGGGAGGCTGCTGTTGACACGATAGAATGATTCCCATTTCGGCAAGCGTGCAGACATGTGCGCGTTTATGCTTGCACACTTGACAACCGGGAGAATATTTGTTTGTCACCAGCTGCCCGCGTACAAGCAATGTTGCTTGTGGGGTGTGTATTGAGATAGACAGATTGTTTATGAGCGTATGAATGTGTGTCTGTGTCTGCAGGAAGGGAAGGAGGTGTGTGTGTGTGTGTGGGGGGGGGCGAAATGTACAACAAGCAGCAGCATCATTGACTTTACAAGAAGGTGCCAGTGGCTATAGCAGGCAGACACAACCGCACACACATAGGTTTGGCTCTGATTAGTTTCACACATGGCAGGCGACATCAGGAGCTTTACCCTCGGTTATTGTGAGGAAAGACACAGATGCCGTCTGAATGAGGGAGAGGGGAGGAATGACAATTCCATTAACATCCTCCCGAAACCCGGTACGTGCAACCATACGCCCCCGATGATATGAGGTTTTCCCCACATCCGACATATCCTCTCCATTCGCACCTGATGAAAATGTGTCTTCAATTTCAGTTCCACGCTGCTTTTGGATGTCGGTTCTTGAAACTGCCCAGCTCTTATTGCTAACATGTCATGTTGACCTCTTTTCTCCAACTATCACACTCCCTGCTTTACACTCTTGACTCTTTCACTTCTTTTTTTTTTAGGCCTCACTCACCCCCTGCTGGAAAGACAGACTTTCCTAAAACGGTTGTTTATCTACATCTCATCCAAGGCAGTTCTTCCATTATCGGATCCAGGCGCAAACACAGGCACAGCACACACACATACACAGATTTGCACACGCCAGCAGTGTCTGTGTGTGTGTTTCCTAGAGTTGTAAATCCAGCACCAACCAAGAAGCTGTCACAGGCCACACTTGATAAATAAGGAGTGCCATGTGCATGTGTGAGTATGCAGGCTATGCAATGTGTGTGTGTGTGTGTATGTGTGTGTGTGCATTTGAGATGGGAAAGTGGGGGTCAAATTTATGGCTTTCAATTTAATGAAGTGAACAATGAGGTCACACTTAGAAAATCATCAAAAGAGAGAGAGCGGGAGAAGAAGGGAGTAGAGTACAAGTGCGCCTGTCCATTACAAGAAGCCGGAGAGGAAAAATGGGAAACCATTGGTTGGGTTTGTAATTTTTCCACTATCCTGAAATTTAAGTAAAAATTAAACTCATTCTTGGCAACAATCCAGCGGTTTTATTACCCTTTTTGAAATCATCTTTAATGGATGAAACGACCACAGCATCCTTCTAGATAAACCTTATTTATCCACATTTGGCTTTGTGCATGCATTTAGCACCTGTATATAAAGAAAATGTCTTTGTTTCCTCTCACAGTCGTTACATTTTGAGAATGCAAACTGCAATCTTGTTACAGAGGACCCAAAGGTCGAATTCACAAGCCAGAATATATACGAGGATGTAGACAGATTGTAGAGAAGAAGATTCATTGTCTTTCTCTGCTTCACTGTCCTTGGGTAAGCCATGCTGGAGCTGTTTGACTCAGATCCATCGAGCTATGGGAACTATATTACTGTCCACTCAGCCCACCTCTGACAATCTTTAGCAGCAGGATTCTTGTTTTTTTTGCTGTTTTTTTTAAGCATTTTCTTGCCACTGTCGCCTGTTGGTGGTCGGATCTCTGTAAATAATATATTAAAAGGTCTAGACCAGCTGCAGATGCTCTGTAATAACTTCCGCTATGATTTGGTGCTCCATAAATAATTGACTTTACTCGCTGCAACCATGTTACAATGACCTTGGTGACATTGCCGTGTTGAGATGACTGGCATTCTAAAGATCAACAGGCGAATGGAAAACAAGTTACCTAGCAACAGCCACGGTGCGGGGTTGGAGCGAAAATGCTACTGCTGCAGCTGGAAAGTGGTACTCATTGGGTTTGCAGCTCGATGTCATAACAGAGTTGCAATGAAATGCATCGCACAGCAAGAATATTTACACAGGTGCTGTTAAAAGCTTAATCTAATTTTATGTGAGGAGTGCTGTGTTAAGTAAATGTATGAACGATTGACAGTTAGTCCCTTGTAATGGTGTAAATGGGTATTGATACGGAACCCAGCCAATACTTATAATGATATTGCTCTGAAATGTTAAGGTTACAGAAAAGTCGGTGTACAACAAAAATACAAACTGAGAATGTTGACCAAAAAGAGACATAAGCTTGTGTTTTCGGAGAAGCAGAAACGTTTAGAAATTCACATGCTCAGCTAATGTCAGGATCTTGCAGTTCAGAGATTATCAGTGCAGCAAGGCTGTAGGTACACAGCAGGATCTATGCAGAGGCATCAAGCTGCAAACATGATAGCACAATGCAGATGTTATTATGTGTGCAAAGATCCTCGGCTGCAACATGGATGCTGTCAGCATGAATGTACCCATATGCCAGATGAGTCCAAAGGAACATTGTGTGTAAATGCATTATTCCGTGGGTGGAGTACCTGCACGAATACAAACATCTGCTCATGCAGTACTCAAGATAAGATATATTCAAGAGATAAATTGTGGGAATTGAATGTCTTAAATTGGATGCATTTGATATTTTTATGCTTTTTTCCATCTTCATTTATCATGCCGCAGACTGAAATGGAAGAATATCATATTCACCTTGTATTTCTACCAAAGGCATCAAAATAATCAAAGCAGTCTCTTACAAAACTTCATGTGAAGATTTCCACCAAGCCCCTCCTGCTTCACAAATATCATAAAAATCATTCCGTCTTAACTTACTGAAGTTTTTGAAACTTTTGAAACCCCTCCGAATATGAAATAAAAAATATATAACCTTTTGTGAGCTTATTCTTCTATTCAACACAGAAAATGTGATTTCCTGGATTTGTGAGCCCTGATTTAACATGTGTCATTACAACATATGACACATTTTTGTGTGCGGTGTATCCTACTTGAGGTATGTTCTGCCATTGTTAGAAAGCAAATCATCAAGCGAAGGGCGGACTGCACTGGATCACACTCTTGCAAAGGTCTACTGTATCTATGTCAGGGACTTAAGAGAATTATCTGGAGAGGGAGAGAGTAAAGATGAAATGTGCGCAGTATCAGAGCGGTCGAAACTGTAACAGACAGAAAGAGAACAGCCAGGCAAAGGCGAAAAAAAACCGGCCTGAAAAAATACAGAGGCAAATGCTTAGTGCTCAGGGCAGTTGCTGCACAGCCATTAGAGACAGCTACCATGGTAGAAATAAAAATGAATAGTTTGACAATAGAACACTTTTCAGTCTGATTTTTTTTTATAAAAAGCAAATTTAGAAACCGGTTGTAATCAAATCTCTTTTTAATAAGTCTTT
>CAESWR010000738.1:72805-84527 GCA_903171835.1 Mullus surmuletus | reverse complement strand
AAATAAATACGTTTTGAACTTATTATCCAAAGGAGACCCTTCAATATTCTTAAAAACACCAAAATCAGGAGAGCGAATGCTTGTCATGATATGAGTGATACATAAATTAATTAAAATGATGAATAATATATTTTAGACTTTTTTTTTACTACTTCGCCTCATCTACGATCTGATATTTTTTAGTTCAAATGAAGCCTTACAGAGTTAATATTAGCAAGAACAATTACCCACAAATTGTTTAATCTATAGATTCCATTGAAGGTATAGAAAGTATCCCTCCTGCTTCACTCAGTGCTTTAATGCACACATTCTGCTGCTGCACAGCGAGAAACGCATATGTAAATAATGAAAGTAATGAAGGCTGCATGCTAATTAGCGGCTTGCGCTCCGGGGTCCTTGTGATGTTCACGCTGGCTCGCGGTCGACGAGCACGAGGAAGCAGAGCCGACACAGGAGCGAGGGAATGTTAGTATTAATCACAACAGCTGTGCTCGTCCCACCATGAAAATCGTAATCGTCCGCTCTGGACGAGGCCCCGATAGGAGCGACATCACTTAAACAAGCAAGTCTTCGCCGTTAGGTGGAAAAAATTAACTCTTCTCCGGCAAAGGGAAGTAACACAGTAAATGTAAGCTTCATTTGGCAATGGCGCATATATTATGACTTAAGTACAGCGAAATAACTCAAAATCAGAGGAAATGAATAGAAAAATACACAAGGGAAATAGGCAAAAGTACTGCATGTAATGTGATACTCTTATAAGTGTTTAATAAGTGTATAAGTGTTTATTTTGCAATTTTAAAAATCTAATTTATTTTAATAAATCACAGATAATCTTTTTCAAAATTGTGTAATATATATATATATATATTGTATATAGTCACATTACTGTGACTCCTATTTGTGCGCGGAACTTTTCTCTGCTGCTCTTTATGAGACGCCTTATTAAAAATTCATCCGCTGCTTCAAACGTAAACACACTTCTCGTTCTGAGGAGATATTGCCCGATTGTAATTGGGTTTTTATAATCCCCCATCTCTGTCTAACCTCAAAATTGAAATTAAAATCGCTCTGCACCGCATGTTCCCTTTTCGTGTTGCTGCGTATAAATACATTTATCCGTACACGCCCGATACTGTTGAGATATTGCACTTTGTTCACACGAACCTCTGAAACAAACACGGGGGTAAAACTTCCCTTCCTCGTTGTGTACGTCCCTCGTCGGCGCTTCCGTTGAATTAAAAAGTGGAGTTTGAGTCGCTTTGTTTGAAATAAATAAATTAATAAATAAAGCCTTTATGGTATTTCAGGGGACGAACGGCGCGGGACGTCGTGGCTGCGGCAAACTTAACGGATCTGGAGCATCTTTGACAAAGTCCGCCAACTCGCTCCGCTGAGATCCCTTAGACTCGCAGGGGTTTAAGAAGCTTAGCGGATGTTATAAGATTGATGTCAATATTTAGCAGTGTAGCACTTTTGGCGGAGGAAGTAGAGCTCAACCACCCCCAACCCCCACACAAAAAAATCTCCGCAAAAAGCTCCTCCAGCAGTCTTTGTGATTTATTGTATTTTCTCTTCCCGTTTCATCAGGGGCGCCTCACACTCCGCCGACTACTGACTGGCATTTTTTTTGGGAAGTCTGATCTACTTGTTGATTTGATGTGCATGAAATATCTGATATCCGCAAAGGAGAGTTGGGGGAGGGGGGGAAAAAAATAAAAAAATTATACGCTATCCTCCGAACAGCTATTTCCATAATCACTGTTAACAGAATGTGCCGCGCGTAGTTTACATAACAAGTTTGAGAAGAAGCCTCAGAGGCCCTTTTATATTCACACTACATCTGCGGCATCGCGGCGCTTTGACGACCCGAACTGGCCAAAATTCCTAAATTATTGCCAACCACACGAGTGTTCGACGCTTTGAAAGCAGCGCCTGATCCCTCACTGGCCGTCTTGAGTGAGAACTTGAAGTGGAAAGTTCCGAGGAAGGGATGGATAAATAAATATTTAAAAAAAAAGATTAACAATACCTAATGCGGTTCGTCTGAGGTGAGCGGCTGCGCGGGTGACTTGAGTGAGAATTCAAGAAGGGTTTTGAGATGTTTTCTCCGTCGCTCACTCTGCCTTTTATCAGGGTGGATCCCTTGAAGTTATGAATCTGTGTCTCTCACTTCTGTCACCATCACTCTTCTTTCCCTTTCTCTGCTTTTTTTTTGGCAAAAACCCCTCCTTTTTTTGTCCCCCGGGTGAACCCAGATATTCAAAACAGATGAGGCGACACACACACACACACACCGACAAACACAAATACACACGCTAACACACAGCGGCGCCCATGTGGACGTATCTGGGGATTTTGACCAAATGGCTGCTGTCCCTTATTCAAGTGGATTGGCTATGGAGAGGCTACTAAAGGGATAGTGCACCCAAAAATTCACACACTAACTGCTTACCAGTGTAGGGATGGAGGGGTTTGTGATGTGGGTCTCCATCACGTCTAGAATTTAGGGCTACAAAGCATTTTTTTTCAGGACAAAATATATAATTTTGAGTTTCTTAAGAAATTTCTATTCTAGCTTAAAGGGATAGTTCAAATTTTTGGGACTTGACATTGTATGAGATCCTCAGCCTCAGTGTGGTTCATCAGCAGTGACTTTTACCCCACTATGTCCCGTGAGTGGAGTTCCAGCCCAGTTTCGGTGTTGGAGAAAGTAGTTCCGTCTAGTTGCTGGGGTCACACGGATCAAGCGTTTTGAAGTCCGACCTCGCCTCACCCGGCGCTATTTTCCCTCCGTTCGTATCACTGCACTTCCATCAGCTGCAGGAGATGAGAGGCAAGAGAAGACCCGTCGCAGTGGTCTCCTTCCGAGCATGTAAACGCTGTGACAGAGCTGATGATGATGTGTGCAGTGATACGAAAGGAGGGAAATAGTGCCAGGTGATTGCGAGGTCGAGGTCGCAAATTGATTAATTTCTGATGGCATATTGTTTTTTGGAGCAAAACACTTCATCAGTTTGACTCCAGCAACTACACGGAACTACTTTCTGCAACACCGAAACCGGCCAGAACTCCGCTCATGAGACAGTGGGGGAAAAGTCACTGCTGATGAACCACACTGATGGAGAGGATCTCATACAACTTCATGTCAAAAAATCCGAACTATCCCTTTATGATTTCGCAGTAGTTCTCTGTCCATCTGATGGTCAGTGTAACACAATATTTGGAGAAATAACCCCAGATTTTTTTGTCCGGTGAGTAAAATCGTTGCATTCTTGCTCTAAAAATCCTCCGGCGCGCCACATATTGCATCAGCGGCGTCTCTCCCTGATGGACTTTAGTGCAGCACCCTCAGCGCCGCCGGAAAAACAAGAGGCTGTAATGCTTGCTCGCCCCGCGACACCAAAAAAAACTGAATCGCAGATTTATTAGACTGATGCTTTGCATTCTCTTGGATGATTGCGTTCAGCCGGCTGAATTAAACAGCAGAGGTTCTGCCACAAAATGGTTGATCTGGCTCACAGCCAATGATTTAATGAAACCTATGTGTTGGGTTTGTTTTTTTGTTTTTGCACACACTTTTTGCACACAGCTTCCGGCTGTATGTTTATACTGTAACATTAACGTTTCATTAAAATTCTTCCTCCCACTGTGGAGCGAGAACTCAGCTTAGCTCCAGTGATTAGAGATTCTCCAGATAAATGGCGTGGCATCGCTCTGTTCTGTGGCTCTCGTTATCCACATTTCTTTAAAAATTCAAAGGCGTGGATTGAATTATTAGTGAGTTTGAAAGCGGTGTGACGAGGCAAATGATCAATATGATTTGAAAGTTAACGAGGGGTCCTCGCACTTCCCGTCGCTCTCCCCTTCCCCTTCGCCTTTTTCATTAATGAAAATTACAATGTACATTTGACACGTGACATTTCCGCTCCTCCTTATCCCGTCTCGGCTCTGACACATCGATCCTCCGCTTTGACATGTGACACGTGAGCGCTCCTGTGTCTATAACCCGCCCCCTCCCTCCCTCCCTCCCTCCCCCCACTCCCCCTACCCTTTATTACATCCCTTCTCCCTTTCTTTGCCAGCTTTCAATTATGTCGCCCACTGCTGACATGTATGTAATGTCACATCCCTCTCCGTCATGTTTTTGTCGCCCTCTCATTTCCATGTGTCCTCCCCTGCTCTCCTGTTTTCCTCTCTCCCGGTTACGCCGGCTCTAATCTGCTGTTGGATGTTTTTTTTCATCCAATAATCCCATCTATTCTTTCCTCCTTGGAACCTGTGAAGCTTTCTCTCTCCTTTTTTTTTTTTACTCTCTCAATCCCATTACTTAATCCTGTGATCAGTACAGCTTTGCAAATCAGTGAGCACCTGTCTGGGTTCCGAAAGTGAGCATTCTGTTCCTGTTCGGAGGCAGTTTTGTCGGGAAAGCGCAGTCACATCAAACATAGAGTCAATTAGCTGGATTTGCCAAAGCGGTCATGTTTTATATATCTATAATTTTTTTTTTTCCCAAGATCAAGATCAGCAACTATTCCCCGCTCTCGCGTTGTAAAAAGAAAAAGGAAAAAAGAAGATTTAAAAAGTGAAGAGATTTTCGTGGGATTCGCTGTAGGCTGGGAGAGCGGGCCAGGACAGAGCGCATTCACTTTGTGGAAGATTCATTTAACATCTCCTTTTTCCGATTTATAGCCAAGGAAACTGTTGCCAACACAAGAGAAATGTGAGTTTGGCATTTTTCCATCTGCTAGTTTGGAGAAAACAGCATAATTAGAAGTAGTTAGAAGAAGTTCGAAGCAGAAAAATATGGGAAAAAATGGAAACAAGTTCCGTGTTATCTGGTTGGCAGCAAGTTTCGGGAGGTCCAGAAGCTGCAACGACATCATGTGAGCTGCGTTCGCAAGCGGATCTGGCAAAATGGTGCATTTCGATTTCGCATCCAGCTCTTTGCATACTGACCTCAATGGAAACACAGAGCTCTGCACGCTCCTAATTTTAATCCACTCTGCGGCAAACGTGGATTGGACGTCAAAAAGCGACTCTTCACAGCGATCAGATATAGTTTAGAGGCGTGTCAGCGGGAATCAGAGACGTCAACCTCGTGGCAGCGAATGGAGGGGAAATCATTAGGATTCATTCCGCGGGTTCCGCGGCGAAGCACAGCCGCCCCGGAGAGCCTCGAGCAGCGAGCGTGGCTTAACGCGTCAGCGTCACAGCCGTCACGTATAGAAATATGGGATTGAAACGCTCCCACAGCATGTCTCATTTACATCTCCTCTCGTCTCTCCTGCTGTCTCGGCTGACCTTTTTCAGCTTGTCACCTTAAAAAAAGGAGAAAAAAATGTCAAGGATCCTTATCTTTAAGTCTGCTCTAACGGGACGCTTTCTCCCTCACAGTCTCCGCCCCTCTCCTGTTCACTGGATCTACATTCCCTCCTCCAGTCGTCGTCCCCCTCTTCATCTCTGCAGTCATTCTCTCCTCTCATCTGCCAACTTTCCTTCCTCTGCCCTCGTCCCTTCCCTCCACTTAAAGGTATAGTCCAGATTTTTTGACAAGAAGTTGTATGAGATCCTCACCATCAGTGTCGTTCATCAGCAGTGACTTTTCCCCCACTGAGTGCGGCCCGGTTTCGGTGTTGCAGGAAGTAGTTCCGGCTAGTTGCTGTGGTTGCACAGAAGCGTTTTGCTCCAATAATCAATATGTGTTCAAATATGTATCCCTTTGCATCACAAATTATTTTTTGCAATCACCCGGCACTATTTTCCTGGGTGATTGCAAGGTTTTTTGTGGCCAAGAATTTGTGATGAAAATGGATTACTCTTAAGAATGCATGTTGTTTTTTTTGCTACAAAATGCTTTATCCGTGTCACCCTAGCAACTAGACGAAACTACTTTCTGCAACACCAAGGCTGGAACTCCGCTCACGGGACGCGGTGGGGGAAAAGTCACTGCTGATGGACACTGATGGTGAAGATCTCATACAAATTCATGTAAAAAGAATCCAAACTATCCTTTTCCTTTTCTTTCCTCCCTCGCTTCGAACACCCGTTCCCAGATCAGAGCGTCAGACCTATTATTCCTCCATCAATTAACATAGCACCCCCCCCCCCATCCCACCACATGAATCACTTCTCCCCACCACTGCCGCTCATATTTGCTTCATGCGATATTTTCAGTCTTCTGATTCATATCACAGGCAAAGCTTCTCTTTTTTTTCTTGGACTGCCTCTACCAATTCATCATCCCATGGACCATTCATATTCCTGCTCAAATGGGGGAGAGGGAGGGGGGGTTTAACGGACCAATCACAGCAGGGGAACTCTCGCCCTTTACCTCATTTGAATACATGAGCCGAGTGCTTCCTGACAGCACATTCAAGCTGCCGTCACAGAGGAATACAGCATCCATTTTACCAAATCCGGGCAGTTTTAGGGCCAGTGATTACATTTGTTTGAATTAAGGCCTGTGATTCACCAAACCGGATTCCGCTGACCTCTTTTCTGGCTTCAGTCCACTCATATTTTACCTCAGTTCCCCTCTGTTTTGTTACTCCTGATTGGTTTTCCCTCTGTAAATGTTTTATCTACTCTCTTTGTAGCGCTGTTAGTCGAGACAGCACACAAGACTTTACCGAGACCGCAGGGCAACGAGACCAAGACATTTGGGGTTTGAGTAGAAAAGGTTTTCACCTTTTGTCCATAAACTAAAATCAGATGTGGATTTTGTGAAATGATGTGGCCCCCAAATTGACCGAAACGCATTTAGCAAGAAGCCATAGGCTGCAACCTGCGAGTAATGATCAATCTACCAATGATTGGAAGTGATTGGTTGCTGTCCAAAGCGAGCCGCAGCCTAAAAGCCTTCATCAGTCTGGATAAAAAAAATCCACTCACTAAGAGATGAGACCGAGTAAAACTGTCTTAAAGCCCGAGTGGTCTTGAAACCGCTCTTAAGACCAAAACCAATGTTGAGTATGACAGCACTGCTTTGTCCGCCAACATCTCTCGCTTTCTGACGTTTCGCTGAGCATGTCCAGCGCAGTGCGATCCCACGGTCACAGAATTTATAATGGACGTGATAAATCTTTCAATTACGATATGGAAAAGGAGGGGATTCATCCGAACTTGGGCAATCATAATATTGCCGCAATATGCAGATCATATTCCATCCAATCTACTGTGGAATTTAATAGAACTGAATTGACATCCCGCTCTTGAGGAGTCCAGCACTGCGCCTCAATCACTGTCACACTTCTCACACTTCACACACACAATCGCACATTTTCTCACACGCACACTCACCAGGAGTCAAATTGAACTATATACACCTGCACACACTCCCACACACACCCCCACACACCCCCCGTCAGTCCCCCGTGCGCCGGCTGACCCCGGGGTGAACCGGAGCTGATTGCGGTCGTCTGTCTGTTAAGTACATTTTCTATAGGAGGACGACGATGGTGATTAATGAAAGATGGAGAGACTTTGGGAACCGGAGACATAAAGAGGTAACTAAAGACAGCGAGAGGGAGGATAGAGAGCGGGACGCAATCATCAGCGAGAGAAGACGAGAAGAAAAAGAGATAATCATCCTACTTTCCTCATCCGGCCTTAGATACTGATTGGTTGAATGACCTCTGAGCCAACCCTCTCTTGGCACTATTAGACATTGGATGACTGATGGGAAAAATATAGTCCAATGAGCGCCCGAAGAGCTCAGACCAGGACAAAGTGTTGCCACTCCCTCACAGGCACGTCAGGATGGGGTTTTTTTGGGGGGGGTTTTTAACTGCAGGTCAAGATCCAAACTGGCCTGGACTCTGTTATCCTCACATGACAGAGGTACTAATGCGTTTTAATGAGCATCGGTCCCTGGGTGACACAACACATGCACGCGTTTGGGGGGGCTCCCGCATGACAGGAGTGCTAGTGTGGTGTAACGAGCGATCGGCTTCCAGGGTGCGAGACCGCATTCGCTCCACGCCGGCCCCCAAATGACACGGCCGCTAATATGTTTTAATGAGCCGAGAGGACAACATTTACTCATTAGAATATCCGAACGGCGGCGGCGGTGGTGGCGGTGGTGGCGGTGGTGGCGGTGGTGGCGGTGGCGGCGGTGGTGGCGGCGGTATTGTCTGCCGAGCCTCCGGGTCCCAAGCTGACAGATTACTCAGTCCGGGGTCCCCACATGTTCCGCTTAGAAAAAAAAAACAGATTTGTTTTAGATTCGGGGGTTTTTTCTGTAATAACCCGGCGTGATTTCTTAAAGAGAGAACGAGAATAAACAACGCAATTGCAAATATGCTCGGAAGCGCATTGTGTTTCCGAGAGCGATCGCGCGGAAGTAAAGCGAGTGGGAAGTTGCACTCGATGGATTTGTTTCCTGCCGCTCCGACAGAAGCGGCGGGGTCACTTCGCTCTGAGGAGGCAGGAGACCCACGACTGGTTTGTTATGGAATTCAGCCTATTTGCATTATCCTTGCTCTGCTGAACCAGGGAGGGACGCCGGCTTTCTCAGTCCAATGTCTAAAATTACCCCGGAAAAACACTCGATAATTCAAAATAAACCTTTTTTTTCATACGTTATATCTCTACTTTATAAATTCATGAACACAAACGGCAGGGAGAAACTTTATTCAGCAGCTCCCATTGGCCCACATTCCATCCCTCTACCGGTGAGCCCTTGGTGGAGGCAGCATTCATTATGTCATTAGCAGCGCTCGCCCACCTGCAGCCCGGGGTCCGGCTCAACAAAGCCGTTGATAAGTTAGTAATCTGTGCATGTCCCACTTTGATGGGTCATAGCGTCTGCCGTGATCAGCAGCGGAAATCTTTGTTCACTTTCTGAAAAAAAAACAAAAAACAGAGCCCAAACACCCACTGCGCCTATACAATAGACTGGAAAAGCAATAACCCAATTAGCAAAAAAAACGCCTCAAGTGGCTGCACATCAAAGTGTGGCCGCGCATATACAGAGCCACTTTGAAAGTATTGCCTCATGCTTCTGATGCGGCGTAAACATTCGCACGCTGCAGCCATTTGCATCTTCTGTGCAGCGCAGTGATCGCGGCGACATCACACGGTCGATAATGAACACGTGTTTGTTTGAACTACTCATGGGCATTTGGCTGTTACACATCGTCGCGTGTGCATTGAATAGCGTCATCATTTTCGCACAATTTCCTTACATTTCTTCTCTTCCCTTTTTAGATTGTATCGCCCTGCCGGTTTCGCGAAAGTCTTTGCTCCTTGATGCAAAAGTGCATCGCTGTCCAAAACCTTTCACCCAAATGCTGTTAAAGCTAACTTTGTGATTTGATAGTGCTTTTACCGTCAGTGGCACAAAAGCTCTGTATCAAATGGAATCAAAGTGTGCCAAATTTTGCACTTCAAGGTGAGACGATAATCACACTTTAAAAGAGGGGGGCACATTAGTTATATGCCGCTTCCATTTACCTCGGAAGTCGGAGCTGGGAATGACGCCACACCTGAGTTATCGGCATTCCAGTTACATGGCTTGTATTTCCCACATAACACCTGAAAAACTACAATTACACTACAACAGCATTTCCAGGTATAGATTTAGAAAAATACTATCCTTATAACCGGTGTAGTGCGACAAAAACTAATCAGAAATGCTACATACTGAGGGAATTTGGGCCAAATTAGGATTCTCCGACTCTCCGACTTCAAGGGGCGTTCAATTTGAAACTTCCGTCTCGGAAGTCAGAATTTCAGAGTTCCCAGTATAAATGGAACACACCAATAGTCACAGTGTTGAAATTTGATTAGGCTCGCATGTCAAACTCTCAATTTTGATTACTTAGCTTGCAAGATATCAGCCTTCGAGTAAATCGCACTGATTGATCACAGTGCGGATATTTCTTTTAAGGATTTCAGAGTTTGATAAGGCACCCATCATGTTTTTTGACAGTCTTGGAGGGAGGTTTATGTTAACGCTTCTGATTTTTGAATCCTAAATTTGTCACGTTTACATTTTGAGTGACAAGGGAAGTAACAGAATGCTGCAGATAAAAAATGAGTACATTGACAAGTTTGGTTGTACTCAAGGAAGGCTTAAATTCTGCCACACAGGTGCCAAATCCCCCCCACACGCACACACACCACCACCACCACCACCAACCAACGCCAGATCTGGATGCTTTACAGCCTTTAAAAACCATAGCAGTTAATAATTATGGCGGTTTGCAAATATAAATGCGATTAAATCATCTCGTAGATGAACCCAGCGCGGGTTTCCTTGAGGACACCAGTGCTGACGGGACAGTGACTTATTTGGTCTTCACTGGTGAGGGTGGGCAGGCGCTCAAATATGTCAAAAATACAGCAGCGATAAACCACCTCCAGCTCCACAGGTGTGTGAAGGAGCATCGGGAGAAATACAAAAAGACAGCAAATGTGAAACAAGGATGAGAAACAAGTGAGAGGAGACCCTCCACTCATGTCCTTAAATATCCTTACAACCCCACAACAAGTATCTGGTGCCCCCCTGGAGGGCCCAGTATGCCCCGGCTGAAAAGCCCCTGATTCCCGCCCGCTGAGCTTCCAGGTTATGTGATAGTAAGTCACTTTGATCTCTCTGTATTTCCAGGCGCACCTCGAAGAGCAGCTCCACTCACACAGGCGAGGGGCGCGCACACACATGTGCACACATACGTGCACACACACACCTTGTAGGATTTATTGGCTAAAAGTTCTCTCTTTTTTTTTTCTAAAGTCCACATGCCTGCGCACACACACACACAGACAAACACACTTCTTATCGAGCTTACACAGCGCTAGGCAGAGATAAATGGGGCTTCCATCCACCTATTCTTATTCTCATTTTCAAAAATTGCGGGAAAAAAATTGGATGGAAACACCAGAAATTCGCAATACTGTTTTTACGCTTGGAGGGGGCGGATTTGTATTGATAAACGGAAAATACGACTTTTTGCTATAGAAACAGAATTTGGGAAGAAATGACGACTAAACAGGATCTAGGCTATGGTGTGAAAAATGGTCTTATTTTGGCACACGGATTGTCAAATGAGTTGAGTGAAATGCTGCTGAACAATTACTTCCCAAAAGTCCTTCACGCGCCTACGTTCCCATACACATGGAGAATGAGGCGGTGGTCTCCTTCCAGCTATTTCAGACTGTAACCTTAACATTAAAATTCTTCCTTTTCGTCTCTTCTTCGGGATGGTTCGGTCCACTGTGAACACTGACAAAATGGGAACCAGAGTTCTCCCACGGGCTGACTGGTTCATCAGGAATCTGTCCACGGTCGTCTGTTGCGTGTCAGCTGAGCATGTTGTTGTTTAGTGAGCACAGACGCTCTTTAATGACGTCATCTCACGGCTCACTCTTCTTCTCCCAATAATCGCGAAACAATAACGAATGGAAATGGGCATAAATTAGCATTTTCTTTCGCGCATTTCCACAAAATCCGCTCAAAAATTACAATACATTTGGATGGAAACCTGACTACAGATGAGATACAGGTGTAATGTTAAACTGTCGACATTTCAGATGGGAGACAGCACGAGGGGGTGGGGGTGACGAGGGTCTCCCTTCTCTCCCCCTCCCCCTCATACACACAAAACACACAGCGATGTTTGGCTTTTTCCATTATCCGACCCCTGCGATGTCAGCACCTTCTACAACTCACCCTTCCCCACTTCCACTTTTAATGACACCTACAGCAGCCAGACCACCG
>CAESWR010000738.1:38140-58591 GCA_903171835.1 Mullus surmuletus | reverse complement strand
GTTGACCCAGGCGTGGAACTCTCACAGCAGCGTCGCAGCGCCATCAATTAATAAGCAGCAGCCTGCTAAGAGGTGGCTGCATCCCACGGCTGGCTGCCGCTTATGTCGAAAAAAATCATGGAGATAACGACGCATCGAAGTTTCCGAGGTGGACTTTCCATCTGTTTGTTCGTCTTTTCTAAACTGTGAAGAGCGGCGGCGCCCGTGTCGGACTGGATAGAGCTAGAGCCCACAGATCCGCTCTCAGGAAGCCGGCCCGGTGCGAGTGAGGATCACATGACGCCCTGCTCTTCAATCAACTCAGCTTCATTAAATGTTGCTGCTTCAGACATCTAAGGTCTCCCGCGTGATTTATCCTCTTCCCGACGGTGTGGGAAATCTTTTTTCAAGGGGGAGATTTAATGAAGAGGCAGAGCAGAGGCGCCGCTACGGATTATCGCCGCAAAGTCACCTGTTTTGTTTGTTATTTGTCTGCTCGGGAAGCCTCGATCGGCACCACGCGAGCAGCCGCTGGTCTTCTTCATCTCCTCAAGTCAAGTCACGTACGTCGTCCCGTAAAGAAGCGCAAGTAACAAGATCATTTTTTGATTCGCAACTGTAATGTGATTACTAACGTTATCAGCAGTAATGCTCTACATTACCGCGTTACAGACCAATGTAATCTGACACACACGGCGAGGAGTGGGATTGACCCGTTTACCCCGGCAACAGCGTGGACTCAATCTGCAGAGTGGAGATCTATGAAGTCAAATGCGGGCAACTCTCGCCGTCACTCCGGATCTCTCTCGTGTGCAATTTAACAAACATACAAAATGCAGCGAAGAAAGAAAGAATCAGAAGTTGCCATTCACGAAGTTCGCGCAGCAGATGCATCGCAGATCAAAAGGACGTGAGAAAGATTGTGTGAGGGAGAAGATTTGGAATGTAGCCATTCCATTTTCACCTCGGGAAGGAATTTGTGAATGTGTGTTAGTGTGTGTGTGTGTGTAGGACAAGCGTGTGTACGGGAAACACATTCACACACAGGCAAACCTTAGTGAATGGGGAGGAGGGAAGAACAGAGACATCAAAGCCTAAGGCAGAAGCTGCTAACGTGTAATGTTTTCGGCTTCACAGACCACAGACGCAGGTTTTTCCAGCTCTCGTGTGACGCGCTCAAAGTCAAAACGCCTCCAAAAGTCCAGCGCCTCACTGGAGGAAAACACCACGGCCCGCTGGCTTGTCCTTCATGTCCAAATAATGCACCGCGCGGACGGTCGCGCGTGTTGGCGAGTAAACACGGGGGTCAAACGCGCTCCGCCGCCGCCACCGCCACCACCGCCGCCTCGCCAGAGCCGTTAGGTCTAATGATTTTTCTAAGCGGCTGTGTAATGGTGGAGGAATATGAGGCAATTCCAGGAGAAGCAGGTGCACCCAATGGACCAGACATTGTTCTCATATTTGTGGATGAAAAGCGCTTAAACATACACACACACACACACAAACACACACATCCATGCACACTCACACGCACAAGTATGCACCCACGCACGCCCATGTACACATAGGCCCTCATGCATGCACGCACACACACACACATGCATGCACAAAGACACATATGCACTCGTACACACACGCAGACACATGCATGCACACACAGATATGCACACATACGCACACACACACACACACTGAAGAGCAATATCATTCAAATGCAAACGCCCGATGCAAAATCGCCAAATCCCAAAAATGGAAAATAGGCAAATGAGATGATAAAGCGATGAGCGTGAATTCGCTGCTATTACGGCGACACACACTGTGATTGCGGATGTTTTTCGCGTGTTACGAATCAGAGCGAATCTTCCAGAAACATCTTAACGCCGCCACATGCGGCGAGGAAGCGTTGCTCCACCAGACTCACAAAGCCTGGTATGTTTGTTTTCATTGTACAGCCAAAACCCGGGATGAATAAATCATACGGGAATATTTTAATAATTGAGGCTAGCCGTAAACGTTCCAGGCTGCATCGCGTGTTTGTTTGGGCGGCGCCGGCGCTCACCGGAGACCTTTGGCTTTTTGGAGCGCGGGAGGAGCGATCGGTTTCAACCCCGAGGCAAAGACGAATGGGCGCTAATGGTCGGTCATGTCATCATCTCTCGCAGTCTTTGGAAAATAAAACTCAGCACTTCCTGTCTATTTCTAAATAAACTCCATTTACATGGTGTTATATTCATATATTTATACATTTTTTATGCTTAACCCGTAAGTGTTCCTCGGGAGGGACGTTTTTTGGGGGTTCAAACTCCCTAAAGATATGTTTGATATTTGATGTGTATTTTTCAGGCTGAGGCTGATTAACAAGACAATTTAAAGTTGGAAAAACATTAATATGTGATATTTTACAGCAGTCTTTTGCAGGAGACGATTTTGCTGAGAGTTTGCTGTATAAATCCGTCACTGCAGAAAAAAAAGTAAGAATGCCTCAAATTAAATGTTGCTGCTAATCAATGACCCTTATGAGGCTCTAATAATAATGATCATAATTAAATCCTCCTTGAGTTTTTGTGTTTTCTTTGATTAAATACTGTGGAGTTACTTAAACAAACTGGCATTTTGAGGGTTAAAACCCCCCCAAATAATGAATATTTGATATATGTATTCCCGGCTGAAGTTGAATAAAAAGACTGACTCATTTAAAGTGGAAAAAAACTGTTATTATATGTTACTTTTGCAGCAGTTTTTAGGAAGGACACATTTTTTTGTCGATGTTAACACGTTCCGTATCCATTGGCATTCCGTTTAATCTTCTGGCTGACTCATTGCACGGCAGGTCGCCTCCGCAGAAGTCATAAACAATCCAAAGTTTTTCTCCACGAGTATTTTTTCTGGTTAATGGTGCACTTTGAAATTCGCAGGTTGAAAAAGTTTGACAGCTAATTTAACGTGATGTATGGCGGGTTTTATGCTCCCTTGCTGCGGTGGGCATCATTGTTACAATGTGTGCTGTTCGTTAAGAAGATTTTTTTTAATATTTGTATTATAACCCGGCAGAGTCATTGTCTTTATCTGTACACGCTGCTGCTTAAATTCCTGCAGATTCTCACGCCCCCCTTCTGGAGACCTTATTTTTAGAAACTACAAAAGGAATCTGTGCGCTGTCTGTGTACTGTTCCGACAGCAGTGGATCAAAATATTCAAAGTAATCAGTAAATAGCAAACCATCATTATTATAAATGGGAAAAAATAAGGTCAGAGTAGCCACAATCTTTCCAACAAACAAAAATTCTAACTAAAAAATCAGAGTGAGACATCACAATTAGAGACAGGCTCGCATCTATATAAATGTTTCGGATCAAATACTAAGTGGGTGGGTGGGGGGGGGGCAGGCAAAAACCAGTTCCTCCAAACTAAGTCTATAAGTCCATAAGAAATAAGGGATTAAATTAGTGCCCAAGATCAGACGAAAAAGAATAATTAGAGAATAAAAGAGACTGAGTGATAAAAGGATTCAGCTGCTCAAATAAACCGGCTTCACTCATTACAGAAATCAACACAGAATTCCTTTAAAACCACAATACCGTCGCTTCCCAATACATGCAGCCGATTTGGTGCAAATCACAGCACGCACCATCCGCAGACGGCCATTTTCTCCGCAAACTCCACAATGGGCTGTGATTTCAATTGTTTGAATCACGGAAGAGCCGCCTGATCAGCCACTCGCCACCCGCTCCGCACTCGCCATCATCAAACCTGCATTTATTTCATTTTTAAAAAGCCACACACAGTTATAAACCTCATATATTCGGAATCAAACAGCTTTGAACGATGGACTTTGAACCATTTTTGGACGACTCTTCTCACACTGTCTCCAAAAACACATCACAACTTGCTACCGGCATCCTTATGAGGCCAACGCCTTGGTAACGAAAAATACGTTTGCTGAATTTCTCCATAGATAATAAAACTCAGACACCAGTTAAATCCACATAATCCCAATGATATAAAGTCAAGATAAGATAAGATAAGATACTCCTTTATTAGTCCCACAGTGGGAAAATTAAAAGAGTTACAGCAGCAAAGTGGATAGCAAGAATAGAGGATCACACTAGCAATATAAACAACAATATAAAGCAATATAAAGAATATACCTGACCGGAGTAATACACTGACTGGTGAAAATATAAATGTAAGTTTTAGTTGTTGCTGCAATGGTTGAAAAACATCCCAAAAAAATTGTCAACAGCTGCCTTTTAACTTCCCAGTATTGCTCAAGGCAAAGTCAAGACAGACGTCATTATTACAATATTCTAAATTCTGCTCTTCCTTCGTACAGATGTTTCAGAATGGCACAGAAGATTCCCGCCCACGCTGCCTCAGATAAGGTTTATGATCTATATTTAGAACAATCTATGCAAGCTTTTGAAGGTGCATTCTCAGACACTGACCTTAATGTTGTTCTATTGTGATCCTACTGTTTTAATCCAAATTCAAGCCTTTTCCTGCATATATTACCACTTCCACATTTCACAGATTATTTTCACTGTCCTTACATTACATTGTGAAGTGCAAGTTTGCATGAGAGGTGCAACATAAAGCTTGATTTGATCATGAGCGCGACGGAGAGCCCGAGGCCATCGCAGACTCTCGCAAATTGCCAGCGATTATCTTCCGCCTCAAAGCCCTTTCAGGCGCCTGTTTGGAGCGGAGAACATTGGTAGGTCAGTACTTCTACCCTATTTGTACAGCATCAGCGAAGTCGGATTGAACAACACTGTTAGATGATAACTGCAAGACCTGAAGAAGAAGGAACAGTAAAGAAGACTAAAAATCACCTTTTTCCCCATGAAGGTGTTGCCGGCAGTGGTGTGAACAGACCTTCCCTGGCCTATTTGTTGAAAAATGCACGCTAAAGTGCCCTCCAGGTTGGCAAAACACACTCAGAGGCCCTCTTGGCTGGTTGAAACATTATAAACTGCCCTCTTGGATGGCAAAAACACACTAAACTGCCCTATTGGGAGGTTAATAGATGATAAAATGCCCTCCTGAGGTGGCAAAAATGCACGATCAACTGCCCTCCTGGTTGGCAAAACACACTAAACTGCCCTCTTGGCTGGTTAAAACATGATAAACTGACCTCTTGGCTGGTTAAAACATGATAAACTGACCTCTTGGCTGGTTAAAACATGATAAACTGACCTCTTGGCTGGTTAAAACATGATAAACTGACCTCTTGCAAAAACACACGTTTCAGTGCACTCTTGGTTGGCAAAAACATGTGCTTAATTTCCCTCCTCATTGGCAAACACACTAAACTGCCCTCTTGGGACACAAAAATGCATGTTCAAGTGCCCTCTTGGGTGGGAAAACACGCTTAATTGCCCTTTTTGGACGCAAAAAGGTGTGCCAAAGTGCCCTCCTGGTTGGCAAAACACACTAAACTGCCCTCTTGGCTGGTTAAAACATGATAAACTGACCTCTTGGGAGGTAAAAACACATGTTTAAGTGCCCTTTTGGGATGCAAAAACATGCGTAAAGTGACCTTCTCATTGGCAAAACACCCTAAACTACCTTCTTGGTTGGTTAAAACACATGTTTAAGTGGCAACATCGCAGTGTAGATGCCCTTTTTTTTCAATTGCCCATGCCCTTGAAAAAGTCTATGCACGTCACTGGTTGCCGGTGCACCAAATGCTCTGTATATGGTCTAAAAAAATATCTGTCCAAAACCATGTTGAAACCCGGGACTACTTTATTTAAGCAACACGAGGCTGGACGACCTTCGTCTCTGCCACGTAAGCTTCAATCTAAAATCGACTTGTGAGTGTTGTGCTCGTGAATAATCTTCCCTTCCCATTCCATTTACTCAGCACCCCAATTAGCAGTTAGCGGCGCCCGTGTCCCTTTTACAAAGTGTGACTGTAGCTGAGATGGAGGTGGTGGCGAATTGGCAAAAGCACCAAGAAGAAGGAACATAATTTGATATTAAGATTTAAAAATGAACACAATTGACGAATCGCTTTTCATGTCTAGCTCACGTTTGTGCAGTATTTTTACACAGAGAGGACCCAACATTTGCACATCACTACTTGTAAGACCAAATACTGGAGCTTTGCTGATCTTAAACTCCAGCTAAGAATGGAGCGCGGAGGAAACCAGACTTCAGACACAAGATTTGACATCAGAAATACACAATTTTACTCGACAATTTTTGTTCGAGTGCGGCCTTTATAGGATTCCCTTTGCGGCCGGAGAGGAGGGTTAAATCAGGGAGCCGCTCTGTATGCACTCGGCGGGTCGCAGGCCAATCACACGGCAGCAACAGATTGACACAGATTGACTCACACTCACACCAAAAGGGCAATTTTTAGAGCATTCAGTCCACTCGACCCGCACGCCTCCGGAATGCAAAAGAATTCTGTCGGAAATACGAAGCAATCAGGGAAATTATTCACGGCGGATGGTTTAAAGGCGTGGGGGGGGGGGGAACGCGGCCGCGGCTCTGCTTAATGACTTCACAGGTTCTGGCTTCTCTTCGCACCTGACAATTAGACAGGTGAGCGTCACACACACCAAACAATACAACCTTTAACAGCTTGTTTACACAGGAGGGGGGTTTTTTCTTTCCTTTTTTTAGAGCCCCTCTCGCTCTCTGACAGAAGAGACACACATCCATTCTAATTAACATAGCTGTCAACACAGGCGGCGTAATGACACACAATCTGCACCGAGCACAGTCCCAGAGGAGCTTTTCACGTAATTTACTTCCATTTCTCACACTGAGCACCGAATTCCGCAAAAATACTTCCAAATAAATAGCCTCCAGTGCTAAAACGGTTATTTATTTTTACTTCTGGGTGACGAAATCCCTTAACAGTGATGTGATTTATTATTCTATGTGACTTCTTAGAAACTGAAGTGACATGTGACCATCAAGGTGGCAAAAAAAAAAAAAAAAAGCAATAGAGGCTCACTTTCTCCTGCCTCATTACTCAAACTTTACTTGACTCAAACTTTATTTATGGAGCACGTTTAAATTGACCAAAGTGCTGTGCAGATTAAGAAACAGCATGGATGGAAAAACGGACCCAGCCAATGCCGCAAACTAAAATACATCAAATAAAATAAGATATTAAAATACATAAACACAGTGCAATAAAATAAAATAAATGTTATAAAAAAATTGGAGAATATTGAATACAGATGTCCACTTAAACCTGATTAAAAGCCAGAGAGCAGAGGTGTGTCCCCCCCTGGGCTGCTGGTGGTCCCTCGGAAAGAATTTATGACCCCCACAAAAATGTGATCACAACACACTGCAAAGACTGAGACATCTTTGGATTTTATCGCCGATTTTAGCACCGGCCGCTCGGATCGCCCAAAAACCCAGTTTTGTGACACGCGGGAGAGAAAAAGCCGTCCACTTCACTGTCCGTGTGCTCGATGGTGCGTTCAGGTGCGTGTCACAACACATTTGTCCTCCGTCACCTTTGGTGCTCTCTCTGGCTCGTCTGCAAACCTGCCTGTGATTGTTATATAAGGCCAGACTGTGTGAGTGAGTGCATGTTCCTTGACTAAAGCTTCACACACACACACACACGAAAAAATCCCAGGAGTCTAAATTACTGGTGTATTCCTGTGGGTGTGGCGTTGCAGCAGTGATCGGCGGGAATTAGTGAGTCAAAGTGTGCCAGTCAACCAATGAATTCACATTAAGTTGGAAACAAATATTAGTCCCATGTGATCAAAGCCTTTTTGGCCGAACTGACTGATCAACGAAGCCGCTCTTAAAGCGCCGCACGCTCTCGCGGGACGCCAGGAATTCAATATAAAGCTTTGGTGCGGCAAAAAAAGATTACTTTCTCTGCGCGCGGCGTGAAACATTAATTATGTAACAAGCGGCGGTGGATGCATAATGGGGGGAGCTCTGATGCCATGCGATAAATGTGAGGCGGACGGATGAGAATACAAATGCACGCGCACACACACACACACACTGCAGGGGTTGGGTTTGGCCTTGATGATAAATGATATGTATGACATTGAGCAGAGTCATGCCAGTGGATTTCCCGTTGGAGGCGCATTGGGAGAGGGTGAGAAAATAATTAGACAGAAATGCTTAATTGGATGCTTCTTACGAAATCCATCATCAACCTCAAATGATCTCGTTTTCAGACGCCGATATCGACGTCCGGATCGGTGATCATCACTATTCAAAGCTCCTGTGAGTGAATGGAGGCACAGACTTTTGACAGTTTTGCGCAAAATAGCACCCCCCCTTTTTTTTCTCCTTAACGAATGTGGAAAGTTTGATATAACGACGCTCATTCCGCTGTAATAAAAGGATATCATCGTTAAAAAGTTGTGTGCACTGGAAGAATCTCCAACTAGCATGCAACCTCTACACCCGATTCAATTTATTAAAGCCTAATTCCACCCAAATATAAATGAATAAATACATTTGTACATATAAGATAATTCATAATTAAATCACAACTACCACACAACTCAGTGGGGTGGAAATTGTTGACAGCAGTGAATTTAGTAAATCCAGTCAATTATTTTTTCAGAGTGCATGTTCTATCAGGTCTTCATGAGAAATAGATCATAACAATGAATCTATAATTAATGCCAGAGACGAATGATTGGCGGCATCTCTTCTTTAAGTTGGCGTGCAGTCAAATATGTCACGCTCTAGAAAGCAGAGATTTTTTTTTTTCCTAATACTTTGATCCATCATGGGTTTATAAGCTCTGTAGCCTTATTTTGACTTCAAACAGAAGGGAGCGACGTCGGAGTGGATTGGAGCGGAGGAAATCCATACTGAAGTTTGATTCATGCTTCTTGGCATTAAAACCTAAACTCATGCTTTTTTTGGGTGTGTGTGTGTGTGTGTGTATTCTGCAACATTGTGCTGCCTATTCTGCTTCTTAGACTGTTTATGCAACAAAACTAATATCCCATTTTTTAATGTTATATTTGGGCTGTCAAACACAACCAAGACGCTTCACTCTGGAAAACAGCAAAAACATCGGCATTGCAGTGAACTTGAATGCACCCCCTTTTTTTTTCGTATTCATTCATTTATATATTTATTTATTCATTTATTTGCCGTGATGTAGTCGGGCCATGAGTGATGCCGCCAGTCTCGCCGCGTGTCTCCATGTCCATTAACATTCCAAAGCTCCATCACTTTTTCCTCTTATCACTTGGCTTTTTCCGAGCACCTGACAGTTGAGGAGTAACATGTGTCGAGAGCTGACGCAGCTGACATTATGACACGCTGGCGGGAGCATAAAAAGATGTTTAGATGTGGTCTGGATGGAAATCAGCGATGCGTGCGTCATCCCCGCCTGGCTTCCTGTCACCGCTTGGCCCCGCATTTCATGGAAAATATCTCAATGAATTTTGCAGGAGAGGTTTCCGTTGTCTTTGTTTTCAAGAACATTTTGAATGTCCCATTGTCTCCCCAACAAAAGGGGACAAACATGCGGGAGACAGCAAACCATAGATGGGTTTTGGCAACGTTCACATGCAGAATTTGCCGAATTCCAACCCTTTACATGATGCCAATAAGAAAGTGGACTGAATTTACAATCTTGATGGGCTAAAATGTTTGTGTTCGGAGCGTGTGAGACTTTGGCCAATTTTGCGATTAGCAAACAGCCGCTGGCTTCCAGTTAAACCATGCAAGATTTTTCCTTAAAAAGGTCCGTCTCATTAGGAATCCTTTTAGTCATGTTGACACACTCAAAACAACAACTGTTTGGGAGTGGTTTTACAGTTTCCCAGCAGAGCTCCTGTTGCAGGCAGCATATTCCCGCATTCAATCAGCAAAACACAAAAGAAACACTGGAGTTCCGAGTTAAAAATACTGCGGTCCAATTCGAGCTAAGTGCAAGTGCTAATTGTTAACTAGCGAAACTTCACCAGTGGCAGCTGTCACTCTTTGAAAGAGCGGAAGCTCACTGTCGCCCTACAACCGACATAAAACTTGTCAATCTATTTATTTGAATTATGTTCCGGGAAGGAATTATGCTCCGGAATATAAAGCATCACTTGAGCTCCCAATTCTCAAGTGACATTGTAGATCTCAAAATAGCTGTCAATCAAAAAGGGATTCAGCCTTTTGACTGATCCTCCAATCATCATGCGGAAGTCGAACGTCCAGGCCAGCCGAGGCTCCGCCCACTATACCATGCAACACCAGTGAAGTACATGGACGCTCGGCTTCTACGGGGGAAATGAATTGACGACACAGGAATGTGTGAGAAAATCAAGTCCGTCAACGTGCGATAAGTTGCTGATTCTGAACGAACTTGTTTTCAAGATGAACGTGTTCGGACGCATTTGTAGCAAATGACATATTAACACAGCAGTAAATATTTGACTATTTCATTTTTGACATTTTAGAGGAAGCTGAACTTCCCAATCAAGCCTTTGATGCATATAATGTTAAATCTAAACCCCAAAAAAGGACCTAATTTGCATTCATACAGATTCTGATCCTTACTTTGCAAATACGGACTTCCATCAGTCAAACTATTTGGGTTTTAGCCACAATTATTGCTCCTTGGTGATCATGGACGTTGAGCTGACAGTGCTGACGTGGCCGGCGACGCGAACAGCAGCTGACTCGGGAGATTCATTGATTGAAGTTCACCGTGGAAACCACATGACGATCGCGCCGCTGTTTATGACTCATTTCCCCTTTGGATCGACTTTGCTCTGTGAACATTTCAGAACTCCTTTCTATTTTTCAAAAGTACCGCAGAGACCGAGTCAAAAGCCAGCAATTTCTGGAGGGCACAAACATAAAGATTTTGGGTGGTTTTTTTGCTGTCTGCGAGGCAAAGGCGGTATGGATCCCTGTAAACGTGCGCGCCGATGCTCATTTGCAAACTCAGCAGAAAGAAACAAAAGAGGCAGAAAAACAAAAGGTAGAAAGTAGCTGCGGGCGATGTTACAGTGTTATGGCCGTTGCTCCCCAGCTGCAGCGCTGCGTGTCGGCGAGTGTGTGTCGAGTGTCTCTCGGTGCCACGCAGAGTCCAAACACGTGTGTGTGTGTGTGTGTGTGGGCGGCGAGGACTTAAACTTTTGATTGTAACTGCTTTTCCTGTCATAACGAACATTAAAACATAAACGGAAAGCAGCCGGAGACGCTTTAATTGCCGCTGGCGCGACGGTCACGACGGTCACGACGGTCACGACCGCTGCATCTTCTGTCCCATTGTGTTCGCTGCAGAAACGCTGATTTGCATCTTAAGTGCATCACGTTGTGCTTGCGAAGTTGTAATGTCTCATTGACCCGATCACATGTGAGTGCACAGATGTGTTCACCAATTGACTCCATTGTCCTGGACTTACTGGAAGTACCCCTTAAAACTTTTACTACATTTACATGCAGTCAATATCCGGGTTAAGGTACATGTTTTGGTTACCTAGACATTAGGGTTATTCCTGTATACATAGTCATTGTAATCAATTAGGATATCCCGATCAAACAGTGATCCTCAGTGATTTTTGTGCGAACTACCCCTTTGTTGAAAACAGGAACTGGACCTAATTAAAGATTTTAAAGGGAGACAATAAAGACAGAAGCTACGACTTCATTCCGTGCTGCCAACACGTTGCCCCGTCGCTCCGCGCTGACCAAAGAAAGGAGCCGAGGCTTCTGGGAAACACGCCGCCCGCTCTGCTCTGAAACCTACATGGTGTTAACAGCTACAACGCAAGCAGTCCTGTCGGAGCTCGCCGTCCCCCCGAGAGGTCCGGGGCTCAAAAATGCAACAACTGCAAAAAAATGCAGACAGATCTCGATGCAGAGAGCCGGGCTTTGCTGAGAGGAACAAGGAACCTTCCAGAAGGCCGCTGTGGAACCGGAGAGGAGGATGATGATGATGATGATGATGATGATGATGTGTGGAGCAGCACAGCACCTGGACGAAGGCTCAGAGGCCGATCACACCGCGCTGAGGTGACTATTAATACGCCAAAATGCCATTTGGCCCGGGGCTCGACAGTGAGTAACCACAGGGTGAATCCATCAACCATGAAGGTGCCAAATGGGGGGAAAAAACATCAACAACAACCACCCCTCCCCCCCCCAAAAAAAACCAGCGTGGCATTTTAATTCATTTTATTTTTTTGAAATTAGAGGCCGTTGCGCCAGACGCCGTCCTTTCAGCATCAGCTCCACTGCTGCAGCTTTATTTTGAAAGCTGCTATTGGCATCCAGTAGGCGAACAGACGTCGGAGTCAATAAGAGTCTTTGGGGAAGAAAAAAGCCAAAGTGCCACTGATATATCGCTTCTGGTGCAGCGACTGAGGGAGGCTGCACTTGGCAGGCGACGACAGACCCCGGAGACGCCACAATTGTCCGGCGCTTCTGAAACCATCGGCGGCGGCGAGATAACAATCGCATTTTTTCTCGCTTCGTGTTTATAAGAAAAGCTGCAGGATTTGTCAGAGGAAAGAAATCTCATCACTGTTTAAAAGCACTTGTCAAAATAACTCTGATGAGGGTTGTGTAGGATTCAGGTGAGGCGCCGCAAACCCCTCACACACACGCACAGACACACACACACACACACACACACACCGCCCGACAGCCCAGTAATTATTCCAATCACGCCCTGCCTGTAATCAATGACAAAAGGTCACACACGCGCCTCGCACACACTCACAGATTTGACACACAAGACACTCATCAGAGCGGCGCGATGCACAGATACTTGTGCAGAATGTAGAGAGCCCACACACACACACACACACACACACACACACTTCTTGGATCGATACATTAGGTCATAACCCCAGAGATGAACCATATGGAACATCAATAGGCTCATCAATCACACAATCACAGGAAGTGGCAGGTTTCACTCGGTCACTCACTGTGTGTGTGTGTGTGTGTGTGTGTGTGTGTGCGTGTGTCGCGTCGCTTGACAGCTCATATTTAAAGGTTATGAATATATTTCCCCGGATCATCTGTCTGAATGAGGCACTTCTACTAAAATGTGTGTGTCATTTCTCTATATGTGTGTGTGTGTGTGTGTGTGTGTGTGGGGGTGTGTGTGTGTGCGCGCCCAGATCGATGTGCATTGATTACAGGAGGCGGGCATGTGTGCATGTGCGTGTCTCTCCCTCTGTGAGAGGCTTATTTGCTCATATTTAAAGGTTATGAATAGGCGTCAGAAATTGATTGTCTAAGTTAGTGCTCTTGCACGCGTCTGGGCTGTGTGTGTGTGTGTGTGTCTCAGTGTGTTTATGTATGTGTGCGTGTGTGATTTATGCACAACCTACCCACTAAAGTCTGAAAGCAGTAAACCTTTATCTTACACATAAAAATCATGATTAACATTTTGGCACTTCATTATCATTTTGACCCCTGAAGCCGGCACTTAATGACCTTTCTATTAAAGGAGCGTCGGCTGCAATCAAAGCGAGGCTCTGCGGCGCGGAGATGAAGATGACTAGTAGTATTGTCAAAGGTAATTCCGCCCGTGAGCTCAGAGGTCGCCGGTGGAGAAGACATGGAATTGCAGAGCGGAGCAAAATGTCATCCGCTAAATCAAGACGTCTTTGCTTCCCTTATTCTCCACCTCGGTGTGGAACAGGTTTTGGCGTGAAGCGTTTCCACTGCGCTGGTCCAGCGTGATGTTTAAACGGATATAATGTGAGTCAATACCTCAAATCACTGCAGACTTTTTGACGTTCGTAAAGACTTGCTTAGAACTGCACTGACGTACACTGTAATGACCCCAAAGAAATGCCTCCTAACTTTTTGCAGCTGGTTAATTTTAAAACAAGACAAGACCTCTGTGGTGTATATGATCACCGTCCTAAATTAAATTATAGTGATTCATCCAGCTGGCAGAGGGGGATTTTGAACCGGGGGGGGGGGCAAGCTGTCAGCAAATGATTTCGACTCATTAAGTTATTTTTTGTGCAATTTGGGCTTGAACTAGCGCTCAAGCAGTTACTTTTGTAATAGCTTATGGTTTGCACTAAAAAACCTTTGGGGAACTCTTATTAGGAATCATGGATAATGAACATTGCTAAACAAAGGCCTGATCGACACTAGCCATACATGATGAAACTGTTATTTGTCTGGAATGCCAATCACCCACCACACAAATGTTAAAACATATTAAGTTTGTACATAGTGTATGAACTCATTAGTATAAACAACAGCACATTTGCATAAATAAAGATAACAGTATACTGTCAACGACAAATAACAGTGAACTTAAATGACAGAAGTAGCATCACAGGTGAGTTGGACACTATAGAAGTGGATATTAGGCGACCGTGGAAGATGTGAAACTGCTCAGGAAGCCTCAGTCGCCAACACGTCAACATCAGAGCGGCCGTGGTGAACAGTGAGGGGGGATTGTTGGAGTTTATTAGTCAATTTAAGTCAAATATCGACGTTTTTAATTTCGAAAGCTGCACAGCTCGCTAGGTAGAAGTATAACTAGGCTTTTTCTGCTGGGAAAGTGTGTGTATTGGGGGGGGGGACCCAAGACTCAACTGTCAAAAAAAGAAAAAACAACTCCCCCAGATTGCCACCAATGTCCCATCAGGCAGAGAAATACAGCAGGTATAATGATAGTGATAATGATAAGGTGGAGTAGAAACCTTTCCCAGAGCTGATAAGCAGCAAAGGAATGAGCCTGTTATTTCATACTCTACAAAAAGTAAAATTGGACTTTTTGGATGTTTCTTGGAGAACAGAAAAACAGAAACTGATACACTCAAAGCGTCCGATGCGGAGGCGGCCTCACGCCCACTTTGCCGAGCGTGCATGACCTCGTGTCCAGTCCCACCCGCTGCGCTTCCTGTCATGACATTTTCTTCTCAAAGTCCAAACGACCTTTGGCGTTACGGCGTTTAACAGTTGATGAAGCTCAAACATGTCACATGCGGCGGCAGCGTGACACGTGTGTGTGCGTGTGAGTGTGTGTGTGTGCCGCTCCCCACACACACACACACACCAAGACAAGCCGACACACGCGCACACACTCAGCAGTCATCTATTTCCCATCTCCTACCGAGACACTCGTTGGTGCTGCCATGCCTGTTGCCACGGAAACTAAGTACTCTTCAAATGATGAGCTGTCTGGTGATATCACTCCCCGTGGAAAATCATTGTGTGTCGGCGTACGTGCGCGCGTGCCCTGATTATGAGCAGAGATGCATCGGAGGGCCACATGCGCCATCATCCACCCTCTTCCTCTTCCTCCTCCTCCTCTTCCTCGCCCATATTGCCGCCCCTCCAGCGCCCGCCTTGTCAAAGTACTCAAACTCGCTGATGACACCACACTGGCATCAATACGAGACGGGGCGGCCAGCTGTCACCCTCCAGTGCAGACAAACAAATTGGGGCATGAGCATGAGATGTCACACACACACTCGCTTAGGTGGACAGAGACCTCATTATCTGTCTCAGTGTGCTCGACCAGCAAAATGATCCGTCTCTGTACCAGCAATCTCAAGTCAAGTAAAAACAAAACAAAACACACACACACACACAGGCAAAAATCCTCTCTGGCACCCCTGCCTTGAAAGCATCAAACTGATTAAATAATTGGCGTGTTTGTTGTGCTCTTCTTGAATTTGGGACTCGATTTCACGCGGCTTTCTGCACCAGTGTGATGTACTGATGAAATGAAAACAGCCATACAGTCGTGTTAGCTCGAGACAGATGTTTGCTGTTGTTTAAGGTTTAAATTGTTCCCTTCATACTCAAAGGATTTGTGACAGCTGCTCGCTGGGTTTCAGGAATGTCAATTAAATTTCAATGAAACAATGGCTGATGAAAACAGGATGTAATAAAGCCACAAATGAATTGATTAAATTTCCGGTATCTGAAACAAAAAAATCACAATGGGGTTATCAAAATTTTACCCAGAAATCTGGTGTTTTCATGGATCGGAGAATAAAAGAAGTGGAAAAATAGGAAACAGCCAAGTGTGGGAAATGAAACAAGCAGTGAATTAAATGAAATATGTAAAATTAGGGGGAAAAAAATCTAATGAAAATGTGCTCAAACCCAATGATATTTATCAGAAGGAGATAAGAAGAATCCATCACCTTCATCGTCTTTCTCAAATGAACATGTGGATTGATGAACCTCCGTGGTGCATATTATGGGCTGCTTTTTGGCTCCGTGTCCCTAGAGGACCTATCAGCTGATCAATACCAGGCCATTGGAGAACAGGCCCGGCTGTTTAGCAAATACAGAGCACCATTGGGGATACTTCTATTTATTCAATTAACTTCACTGCCAAAAAAAAAATAAAAAATCTCAGGTTGTAACTGAGATTTTAAACGCATCAGCACAAAATCCGAGACGGTCCCTCAGAGAGATCTGCAGTGCCATGTGTCCCGCCGAGGAACGTCTTGTTTCTCTCCATCAAAGATTCCCATGACCCCCCTCACCCCGCCCAAAACCTACTTGAGACCGCCTGCTCAGGGAGAAGCAACTTGTTCTCCACCAGTGATTCTTCCTAAGAGCAGACTACCTCCTCAAAGCTGCTTTAAGACCATGCCCCACTTTGGGCTTTCCTCAACACTCGCTTGATTCTTCTCTGACATTTCTCTGTAGTTGCAACGACTTTATCTGCTAAACAAGCCCCCCACTCCCCACCTCCCCACCCCCCACCGCCTTTTTTTTTATACCATTTGGTTATTTTCACACTGGCAGCACATAACAGCATTATTTCTACCATTTTGGGGATTTTAGAGGCCGTTTCCAATGCAATTCCCACAGCAAATTGTGGCATGGCTCGCTTCACTGATTATTGATTCTCTGTCTGCAGCTTCCACACAACACAGATCATTTTAATCTGCTCTGGGACCGAAGACATTTGCTTTAGACGGTACATCTAAGCAGTCTGGGTTCAGGGGCAAAGCCATCGTGCAGCAGGAGCGGACCCGGGCCCTTTTCCCGGCCCGACACGCAGTCGGAGAAGCGCCGGCGGCCCGCGGGAAGTTCAAGGCCGCAGTCAGGGTCAAAGGTTATTGCTGTCGCTGTCAGTGCTAATCCCAATCTGTCCGCTAATCTCCCGAAGGCCAGAGTTTAGTCGAAAAGGTGTGCTCGGATTGAAGTTTTGTAGCGTTATTACTAGGGCTGGGTATCGGTACGTGGTAGATTTCAGGTATCGACTGAAACAATCCTGTACTAAGTAGTATTGAAACTGCGCCTGTCAAACAATACCTGTACTCGGTTGTTTTTGTACCCAGATGTAGAGAAAAAACAGTTTTACTCGCAGCCAATCACTGTGAGCGTAATTTGAGCACTTTCAAAATGCATTTGGGTAACAATCTTTTGAACGGGGAGGAGTGGTGACATTTGCACAATTTATTGCTTTCTGTTCACATGTTTAATATTGAATGAAGTAACTAAAAGTATCAAACGAAGTACTCA
Organism: Mullus surmuletus; assembly: GCA_903171835.1. Classification (NCBI taxonomy): domain Eukaryota; kingdom Metazoa; phylum Chordata; class Actinopteri; order Syngnathiformes; family Mullidae; genus Mullus; species Mullus surmuletus. The sequence continues at coordinate 41,182 of CAESWR010000738.1, read as the reverse complement.
AATGCTGTCGGTATCGTTTTGAGGGTACTGGTATCGGTCCGTGTATTGAAACTTACCCAGCCCGAGTTATTGCATGAATTTTATTGTAATTCCTCACACTCCTCAGTTCTAAAAAAAATCTGATCCACTCAGACAGAATAGTACGAAGCCCCACGAGGAATTAGAAAAAAAAAAAAATGTTCTTTTGTGAGATCCTGAGAAACTTTTGCAGTCCTTCGAAGTTACCTCAATGTCAGTTGTTATGGATACGACTATGGAATGCTCACATCCGAGAGGGAACATCTGGCCGTTTGAGAATCAGATTGAAAAAAGAAGAAAAATAAATAGAGCGGCATCTGCTTCTTTTTTAGCGAGGGGGGTCCCGCTATCGAGAGCTGCCGGTCCACCATTGAGACGTTCCTTTTTTTTTTTTACAAGATCCTTATCATCGGCATTGACTTTTCCCCCACTGCGTCCCGTGAGCAGAGTTCCGGCCTGGTTTCAGTGTTGCAGAAAGTAGTTCCAACCAGTTGCTGGTGTTACACTGGTGAAGCATTTTGCTCCAAAAACCGGCCAAGAATTCGTGATGAAAATGGATTACTCTCTTAAACGCTTTTTTTTTTTTTTTTTCTCGAGCAAAAAGCTTTATCCATGTGACCCCAGCAACTAGACGGAACTACTTTCTGCAACACTTAAACCAGGCCGGAACTCACTTGGGGGAAAAGTCACTGCTGATGAACGACACTGATGGTGAGGCTCTCATACAACTTCAAGTCCAAAAAATCCGTACTATCCCTTTAAACCACATCGGGGAAGAATCCCTATGCTTTTAGTGCAAACAAACGTCTTAAAGTCCTCCGGGATCAGACGAGAGCAAATCCCTCCTTCTCAGTTACATCGCCTTTTGGCCCGACATGAAATAAACCCATTAAAGGGCCGCCGTCGCTCCTTCGCTCGGCCAAACAACGATGTCGTCTTTGTGTTTTCCCTGCGTGTGCCTCCGCAGAACCACGCTGCTCACTTAGCAATTATTCAAAACGGGATGTTTTCCTGGTCAGGCTAAAAATCACACACATGCAGAGAGATGTATGTGTACAAGTACGCTCGCACACACAGCAGTCATCTTACTTATTTAAAAGGCCATTTGGCTTCCGAGTGTCACAATACACTTTACACTCGGAGCACAACAAAGAAAACAAGCAGTGAGCGCCTGGGAGGGCACGCACTCATTATGCAAACGTGTAAACACAGAGCGATTGGACGCAGGCCATGTTGTTCCGGGGAGGCAGCGAGGAGCCACGCTGCATCCCGAGCTGCCCGAGAAAAATGGCGCGCTTTGGACGGATAATCGTTCACTATCCGCCGATAACACAGCAAAATACACCTACACCTTTCCTATACGCACGTCTCCCTCTTAAAGTGACGCACACCCATCTCAGAGTGCATAGCAACAGCAGTGATTTGCCTCGCCTCCGTTCTGCACCAACAGTGCTCGGAACATGTATATACAAAAAAGAAATTAAAAAAAAAGGAAAGAAAAAAGTGAGTGGGAAAGGACGGAAAGTTTTCAAAAGTACAAAATGATTGCATAGTATCTGCCAAGCGAAGGTTATCGAGTGTATGAAAGACGGTAAAAGCGCGTGACGCAGCTCAAAGGAACTGTAATTTACCGCAGAGGAGAAATCTAAAGTACTCGAATAAACGGCTGAAAGGTGACAGCACGCAAAAGTTCACCAGCAATCCTCACTTGTTTACGTCTCCACGCGAAACTTAAAGAAATCAGGAAGTCCAGTGGCGGCGGCCAATCAGAGGCCCCGCTGTGGTGCACGGGTTGAATGATTGGTTAATGAGTGAGAGCAAATCAGCGCTCCCAAAGCCGCCATTTGGTTTCGATTTCCAATCAAGTGCAGACGTGACGGGGGCTCAAAGAAAAATCCCCTCGACGACGAGCAACAACTGAGAAAACTGTTTCCGACGTCGATAAGTAATCATGTCAAATAATGATCACAATAAGGAGCAGGAATGGATCATATCTGGGCACACACACACCGACGCAAACACACACATGTAGTCACAGTTTGAGTTGGCTGCAGGTGGGACTAATAGTCTCAGCGTGGGGGCACTTCTCTTGCTCATCGCCCCCCCCCCCCTCCTCTTTCCCCTCATCTTCATGCCTTCCTTTAAAGTGGAAGTAAAGTGATTATATATATTTGCGTTCTGAGTCAGTTCCATAAGTGACAGATGTCTTATTTGTCATCATACGACATTTGAATGCTAGAAAAAGTCGTTCAGAACGTTAAATTATGCTTTAAAGATCACGAGTAATCAAGCAGCTCTCTATGTAGTCAAAGCCCCGCCCCTTCCGGTAGACCCCTAAAGGACCTTGAATGGGGAAAATGAATGGGTTTGGGTAGGTATGGGTAGGGATTTTCTGATCCCAGTTGTTATTTGGATTTGCGTATGTGACGTCATCGCTCTTCCCTCCGCTTCCCGCCATCGGAATAACTGAAACTCTCCACATGCACCGATTGATGATGTTTTTCACCTCTTCTGATGCGGGAAAAGGCAGTGAAGTGGAGCAGAGAGACGGCCATGTCTGTTCCAGAGTCCCAAGGGCGGGTGTTGGCGTCTGTCATTTGCATCGAGAGCAGCGAAGAGCTGTAGCCCATAGAGCCGCTTCACACAAAACCTGACACTATCAAACTAAATTGCCTTCTTTGCATGGAAAATGAAGCTGGGTGATTTTCCCACCTGGGAAAGTTTGTTCGACCTTCTACCTTTTCTGGCAAAGCACAGCAAAGACGAGCAAACGTGTTGTGTCTATAGGGTTTGTTGGTATTCCGACCCCCACCTCTAGCACAGGAGGCCAAAGGGGTCAAAGTTCACAGGTGAATATGTGCCTTTTTCAGTAATGTCCATTTTTAAAATAGTAACGGTTACAGAGGGCGTATTTTCCTTTCCCAGGTTTAAAATACTGCATCAAAGACTGCAAATTCCCAACAGGCAACAGGAATTCCAGCGTGACACTTTCCTGCAATTATGGAGGACATCCAGATCAAGGTT
>CAESWR010000737.1:50274-60495 GCA_903171835.1 Mullus surmuletus | reverse complement strand
ATGACAAAATATTACTACGTTTGGCGCGGCGTGGCGTTCAAACGCGGGCTCATGCATTATGCATGGCGCCTCATTGCAGCACAGTCTTCAAAGGCGCGGAGGGAGATGGGGGAATTCATCATTTCCGTTTTTTAAGGCGAGTGGGACCCGGGAGTGGGCGGGTCGGGGGGTGGGGGGGCGGGGGGCGGCGGCACTGTGCACGCGACTGTCGCAGCATCTATCCGGGGGATTACTGTTTCAATTGGCGGCCGGCGGATCGCTGAGTGAGGGTTTCTGCTTGAGCCGCCCGGTCATATTTTAGTCATTTCCCTCCTTCCTCCTTACACTCCACTTCAGTGTTTGCACTCGATTAACCAGCGATTACGGATTAGCTCCAAGGTTTAAACACGCGAAACAGACATTTATTGTGATGATTCTCGACATAATTCCATCATAATCATCTCTACTCATCTCAAAAATAGAGGGGGGAAAAGAGCCCGGTGAAGATAAAAAGGGATGTGGATTTGTGTCCGTCCTCTCCGACAGCTGAAATAACAGGCGTCGTGTTGGAGAGAAAAGCAGTCGGAGTAACATCTGCCGTCCTGCAGCATTGTGAAGATCAAAAGTGGGCACACGCCGCGTTAGAGGATGATTTTTTTTTTTTTTTTTTCCAGGAGTAGGTGGTCACTGGCCTAGTTTCTCTCAGGCAGACATGAGAGCCTGATGAAAAGGCTTCATTGATCATAATGTCAAAGCAAACCTTCAGATGACCGGCAACGCGCTCCACAATAATTCATCACTCCTTTTATCTGCATTTACACACTTGCTGGACGACTAAAAGCTTTGCTGAGCGGCAATAGCCCCCCGCCTCCGCCCCGCAGCGCCCACCCGCAGCCTCCAAATCTGGATACGCCGTTACAAAATGTATCAGATAATAAATAAATATACATTTGTGATTTAATTCTAAAAAATCGTAATTTCTGCAGTTGAAATAAATAAATAAATGCACCTCCAGGTAATGTGATTTAACATCAATACATGCTCATTTCAATCTTGCTGCTGTTGGTCAGTGTAGTCATCTTTTTAAAGCATATCTGGCAGATTAAACGCGGCTCATTTGCTTTTTCATGTTTGCAGCGACACTTTATTGCACTCTAAAAAATAGAAACACCCAAAATTGACATTAACGCTATCTAACATTTAATCTCAGCCCTATAGTTATTCTCCAGTTGTCCCCATGCTTAGGGACACACACACGCAATCTCACACACACACACACACACACACACACACAGAGACAGACTGCTCGAGGCGCTGCAGATCTTTATATTCAGCAACAACAACAACAAAAAAAGCACCCGAGGAGATAAAGAAAGCCAAATAAATAAACAACAGCGACGACCTTGGCTGAGTGCGGCTCATCGGTCTGGCGGAGGAATGAGAAGCAAGCGAGACCTAATTTGAGATCAATACGTGAATTTACACGTCTGCTCCCGACTGGCTGTTCATCAAGGAGATCTAGGAGATTCTTAGCCGGAGATGATGAAACGCCGGACAATTTTCCCCCCTTACGTTTGCGGTACACGCCCATAAATCATCTTCAAACGCTCGTGAAGGTGGTACAGACTGCGCGGCGCTTATCTGACCCATATCGCCGCACTTGCTTATTCCCAGAGCACGACTCCATTCATAACCGGGAATCACAATGAGAGCGGGCCGACACGACGCCGCGCTGCAGGAACTCATGTTGGATATTTTCTGGAGATGATAATCTCACATGTTGGAGCGGCGGCGGCGGCGGTGGCGGCGGTGGCGGCGGCGGCGGCGGCGGCTGAAAAGGATGAGATGCTGAATTTCGGGCCAAATATCGGCTTTTATTCTCAAAGACGCCCGACCTGACACGACCTTTGCGTGACGAAAAATCAAACGGCACAAACAGTTTGCACACAATTACTTTTCATTCTCCTAAATATCATCAATGGGAGCTGCCGGGCGCGGCGCTGCTCCCTAATTACACGGCGGGAGGTGGCGCGCTGCCACACCTCGGTGCTCGTCTCTGGGAAAATCTATATGTGCCTGCGGTTATCTCTGAGTGGCACGTGGTGGAGGTATTGACTCAGACACAGCTTCAAGCACACGAGGCATGCTGGGATTGATGCAATCCACGGGGAGCTGGACAGTCCTGAGGGGGAGAAAATCTCCCATCGGTCTCAAGACAAAACTGGGGCACGGAATCAGTAAACTGCAGCTCGCCTCTCTCACTCTTGTTACTTTTTTCCCTCCCCTACTTCCCTTCTTGGTTTAAAAAAAAAAGTGCTACATGCCCGAAAGGGATCTAGATTCACCCCGCGCTGGAAAACACAGACGGCTGTCGCTTCACTTTTTGACTGACGCTGTTTAACCGATGCCACCGCTGAGCCCGAGCACAGAAACGATGTCGGAGAGCTTTGAAACGGTGGAAGTCAGAGATGGAGGAGTCGACGCTCGACTGTCGTGTGCGGGATCTGTCGGCGCCGCCTAACTGGGGCACGCCAGGGCACCGGCGGATCCGAGGTGTATTCCGGGGAAGCTGCTCCATACAGATATCCGCACGGGAAACCTGGGCGGCGACGCTAGCCGAGCAATCGAGTCGGACGGGGAGGATTTCTTCCCGCGTGCAGCATTTGTCCTCGGAGGTCGGAATTTCCGGGTTCCTTCACTCCTCTGATATTCTGTGTATCTGGCACTTCGGATTAGTTTTTGTTGCACTAAATTGGTTGTAAGGATAGTATTTTTATACCTGGAAATACTATCATAGTGTAATGTTAGTGGGAATGTGGGAAATACAAGCCATGTAAACTGGAACGCCGATAACCTGGGTGTGATGTCATTCCCAGCTCCGAGGTAAATGGAATGCGACACATTGCCTCAGACAGGGGACGTACGTGGTAAATCCGTCCCTTTACGCCGACACGCTGTCCATTAAATTACCAACGACGGCGGCCCTTTATGAGTGATTTGCTCTGCTAACACTGCGACAATAAATAAAGTTACAAGCAGAGAGGAACTTTGAGGAGAGACGCGCCAAGCCGGAAGAGAAAAGAGATAATGAATGCGGCTGATAATGAAATCACAATGCAAATGAGGCGGCCTTGTTAGGAGACGGCAAACATCCCATGCCGTCGCCGAGCGGCGCCAGAGGAAGCGTCAAGTCGGGAGGCGGGAGTGATCGAAGGTGCAAGAGTGAGCGGGGGGAGGCGGCGGCGGCGGCGGCGCGCTCCGTCTGAAGTGTCGGATCAGAGCGGCGGGAGACGTCGTGATGAAGCATCAGACGCATGAGCAGCTTGTCAGAGAGGCGAGTGGCGGCGTGTCGGCTGACGACTGATCAGCCAGAGGATAAAAATATGGAGGCGGGGCGGCGGGGGGGGACGGAGGGCCGCCGCCGTGTAAGCTCGTCACGCAAATAACAATTAGGCCTACAAATCAAATTAGACATATTTAGTTCAAATTAAAACGGCGACGAGAAAGATCGTTTCCTCCAATTAACACCACCTGCAAAGAGCCGAGGTCCCAGCATGCTCGGCGGCGACACAAATGACGCCTTCCTTAAACCAAAAACGGGATTTAAATTCTAATCAAGCCTAAAATAACTGCCAAGTCAACCTCCCACCTCTCTCCCCTAAAAACTGTGTGTGTGTGTGTGTGTGTGTGTGTGTGTGTCTTTGTCTTCTGATTCCCCCGGGACCGAGGCGGCAGCTTGGAGTTAAAGTGAACGCTTGCTGAAAGATGGATGAGGAAAAGTTCTCCGAAGACCCAATTCTCACCAAACGATTAAACATTAAGAAGGAATAGAGAAAATAACTGCTTTGAAAAATCCTTGAGAGGATAGAGGAAAAAGTTGCGTCAGGTGGGCGCGCCCCCCCCCTCCCCTTCCCCCCCGCCCACGTGCGCTCGGCTGTCTTTGCCGCCAAGACACAAGAGCGTTTATCCGCCATTGCAGTCAATCACTAGCAATCCGTCGTCATGGTTTCCAAATGTAATATCCACGCAGCCACGGGGGGTCTGGATGTCTTTGCATACGCATCAACGTCTGCTTATTTCTACAACTATGAGTGTGTGTGTGTTTGTGTGGCTTACGTCGTCATTGAACATCTCCATGGCGAAGGTTGCCATGCTGCCGTTGACGCCGATGAAGAGGTTGATGCAGGTGAGCACCACGTAGGCGGTGCTGGGGACGCTGAAGATGAAGGAGGCCGGGTACATCATGGGGGTGATGGCCCACCTGGGGAGAAAATCTCAAAATGGGTGACAATGGCAGGGTCTCTCCGCCAGTCAGTGGGAAAACGTTACACGGCCGATTTACAGACTCGTCGTCTTGTGATTTTGTGTTAGCGGGAGCCGAATCGATGGCATTTGCGCTCGGAAAAACGCTGATAATCAGGGCGTCGGAGCTCTCATCGCAGCGACCGGCCTGCCTCCTGGACATTAAGCAGCTCATAATCAAATCATCGATAGAGCCGTAAAACTAATTAGAACTATTTCTCACGGTGAGTATTGGAAATGCGAGTAGACTCAGAAAAAGGAGAAAAAAAAAAAAAGCCAAACTTGTTAATAAAGCGTCCGCGAATCTAATTGACTTCCTTCTTTGACCTTTTTTTGTAAAGCGAGCGCTCTATTAGGCCGGGAGATATGGCTTATTACGCCGGGCGTCGTACGTTTGACACCTCGTTAACATATTGATCTTCACGTGTTCTAACATGGGGGCTCGGCGGACCACGGCAACAAAAGTTTGAAATACCGCGTGACACGAGCAAGAGGACAATGAAAACTGACATGTTCTCCATTGAGTTATGATTGATAATTATATATATTGCTATCACTCGTTTTAGCATCCGATCAGCAAAGATGAAGTGTTTTTGAGGTTCTGGAAATACTCACCCATACAGAACAAGGAGCAGAATCAAGGCGGGAAGGTTCGGTGGAGAAACGTAGGCTTTTTGTTGGAAGCAGAGGAAGATCACAATCACGATGATGCACGGGACGCTGTAGTTGCACTATCAAAGCAAAAATAAAATAAAGAAAATATCCATGACGTGATAATTAAATAGTGCACTTTAAAGCAGCTGTGACGTGAGAAAAATGATCTTAACAAAAGCTTGCTTTGATGTAGTTTCTTCTTGCTTTTTTTCCCCCACCATTTGTTTCTCCAGAAATGGGAAGGACACATAATTACGGGATGGGTAAATGAGTTTTTAATTAGCACTCCAACATATCCCCCTTTAATTTAGCAATTAATTCAGCAAGCAACCATTCGATTCTGCTCCGTTTGAGGCAAGTGGCCGCTCAATGACACACGGAGCCGAACAAGCGTCTTTTTAAAATGTCAGCAAAGAATCCTTTCAATTTATTTCATGTAAAAACGCAACTTGTAGATTTGGATAATAAGATTCATACCACCGACAGCGCTATTATACACATTATATTCCCATTGGTTGCAAGAATATCAAATAAATCCAATCATACCATCTGGGAAATAAATCAAAATAAGTAACATTTATCAAAAGATGCATGTTTATTTACTGTTCTCGCACAAAAAAAGCATTTATACTGAAATATTGAGGATCCTTCAGCCTGGATTCCCGGTAATATCCCAATTGTTGATTGAGGGTGCATGCTAATGCAGGGAGCTCGGGGCTAGAATCATTAGACGCGCTCCTCAGGTGCATTTGTCTTCCACTCAGACAGCGTTTATCCACCATAATGATGAGCGCCCTGATGCCATTCCGTTACCAAAGGTAGCTGATAAAATGTTTACTTCCATTATGCCTCGGGGGAAACTGCCGGGAAGGCTGTTGAGCTTAACCAGCGGGGGCAGCCGGTGTCAATAATTACGCCTGGGCCAATAACACTCGCTCAGGTAGAGCTTTTCCCCAGAGGCCACTGGTGTCAAAACTACATTATCAGTTACAGTGTATGATTTTTCTTTACATTTAGAGGTTTGGTGGGAGAGGAAAATCCGTCTTTGGGTGAAGAAATCTAAATAATACAATGAAAGCTGTCACAGCAAAATAACTTTTGAAGTGAGTACAAACCATGTCCCAGGCAAAGTTGGCCAACCAGTAGACTGTTGGGTTGACGCCACTGACAAATTGCAGATGCTTGGCTTTGTTCACCCGCTCTTGGATGAGGAAGAGGACAAAGCTGGCGGGGATGAAGGACATGGCAAAGATAACGCAGATGGACACCACCACGTCGGTGGAGGTCGTGGCCCTGTGATTGAAGAGAAACACAGCAAACAGGAAGCTGAGCGGGGAGCTATTAAGTGTGCCGCCGGGCGCAGAGGGGGCCGCGAAGAGCCGCCGCGCTTCAATCGGCGTCCAAAAGATATTTTTAGATTTGAGTCGTCGCTGCACTCAGGCTTCGTGAGTCATGGTCGGAGTGACACCACCACCAACATCAGCTAATGTCTTAACAAGCAGGAACGGGGTTATTAAAGGTCGTTGGTACCCGGGTGATGCTGGATGTAATGATTTGGGAAAGTTTGGCCAGTGTCGAGAACATTAGCAACCGTTTCCCTCAGTTGGAAACCAACCAATCAACCAATTCATGAATTAACTTCTTTCACATGGCGCCAAGTTACACTTCTAATTAACACCTTAGTTAACATGCAGTGTTGTAGATCGGTCTTGGTGTTAAGACAGGTCTCAAGACCACTTTTTAATCGTCTCGGGCTCGTCTCGGAATCCAAGGCATTTTTACTGGGTCTTGTCTCGGTCTCGGACTGGGCGGATTTTTGATCAAGACCAGTCGAGACCAGTGCAGCACTGTGATAACAGAGGAAAGAACAATGTACCAGCTGCTTTCTCTTGGAAATGAGTCAAAAAATACCTTGCTGAAAAGAAATGTTGCTGCTGCATTTATGTAAAAGCATGTTTGATAAAAAAGACTCATTTATTGGTCATTTGTTCCGTTTTGTTGTGATTTTTCTTATACAGTCTTGGTCTTGTCCCGGTCTCGATACTTAATCTCGATAATGTCTTGGTGTCGGTTGGTGCAGTCTTGACTCCATCACTAGTAACATGAGCAGTATTAACAGTTAGGCAGTTAATAATAATTGTTCAATGTTAACCAACAGCTAATAGACTGTTAATTGTGGTACTCTTATTGTAATGTGTTACTACACAATCAATATATGGTTTTAGCAGAGCATGAATTGAATAATTACATGCAGATGGACTGCTTTAAGAAAAACTATTGTATAGGATGTAGCTATAAAGAGGATGATGTCATACTATTTCAAGTGCTGCCCCGTATTTATATTCACCTTCATTCAACAATCCCAAGGTCAAGTGTCAAACCCAGGGCTGGACTGCACAGTACTGATGAAGTAACGTCGCAGTCGAGGAGGATAAAGCGACATTACCATTTAACCGTTCTCTTACCAAGCGTGTCAATGGTTGGGGAATAAAAGCGAGGCCAGGGACGAGATGAATGTCTAGACATCTTATGTGTCTCCTTCCTCCATGTTTAGAACAAACGTCTCCTTTCTCCTCCAGGAAGCTGACCTTTACTGCATTCATCATCCGTCTTCATTTACGCCATCCCAGCTTTGGGAATGTCCCCCCCCCACCCCCCAATTAGCATTGCACGAGCACGCCGGTGTGTTTTTTTAAACACCCGCCGCTCCATCCTCACCCTCGGTCCCCCAATAATCTCTCACAAGACGTCCCGCTGAGTAATTAGCATATTAAATAAGTTACCCTGTGTGGCTACATGGCTGTATTTATCATCGCCAACCAGACGCAATTAGAACACGTAAATATGAATAATTCACCAAGGTGGGCACCATCCCGCTTCTCAACAGGTTTCAAGGGCTGCGCGCCGCGGATGGGGGGGTGGGAGATAATGTAGAGGGGTCAACGCCGTGCACCATCTAACCCTCAACACTTGAAGCGGGGTAATTGCTGTGAAGAAAAGGACAGGCAATCTGCTAATTAGCTAATAATGGGACGGCGAAGAAGGTGAGGAGTGTCGCTTTATAGTACGTGTCGCTCTTCTTTAGAGTGTGTGTGACACGGCCTGCATGGCACAGCCTTTAATGGTAAAGTGTGCGCGTGTGTGTGTGGGAGAGATAATTATCGCGTCTTATTCAGCTTCAGGCGCAACATCCAGGTCATTATTTATATTATGCAGATGATGCAAAGGCACATTTTTGAGTAAAGTAAATTACTGTGGTGGCTCAAGTTTTTTTTTTTTTTCTTGTTTTGTTATTTAGCATATATCTGTAGTCACGCGGCTTCTGTATAATCACTCTCAGATAAATTATACATCAAATTCTAAAGGGAGGTAACTTTTTGACAGTTAGAAAATTGATGCTCTACTCGCAATTAAAAAGTGAAACCCGCAACTCCGCGCGGGAGTGAGACCGTGATGCTGAAGTCAGACATCTCCGAAGATCGCCAGACTAATACGGAGGGCCGACCTTGCGCGAGCGAGGCAGTGATTCCTCAACCCCCCCACCCCCCACCCACCCGCCCGCCCGCCCGCGCACTTTGGGAATGTCATCACTCGCATTGAAACCGACAGCACACTCAAGTGAGGTGTCACTCTGATCCCGATGATGCAGTGCGATGTCTATGTCCAAAATCTGGCAAAGAAATAAGTCATTAGTGGTGAATTATTAGCGATGTAACAGCTCCGGCAATTGTCTGTTAATGGCATTAAGGAGGTGTCAATGAGAATTTTTCAGGATGGTGTTCGCTCCAATTACAGATCGTTAAACAGCACACGGAGACACTATTGACTTTTGGTGCCTCGGCGTGGCACTCTTTGCTCTCGCGATTCAGCCGCCGCGCAAATGAAAGCATTCAAAAACTTTAATTGGGCTGTCAGCAAGTAAATTATAACGGCAATTTACGCACTTCAGGGTGCATTAATTGATATTTTTGCTGGCAACATCTGACAGCTTATAGAGAGACTTTGGCAGAAAGCACAAAGACATATTAGCACTATTTGGAGAAGTGTCTCTGGCGAGCGGGAACGGGTTGATCACCTCATTTTTGCTGGGTTTTTTCTAAATCTGGGGGTCTATTTTCTGGCCCTCCAGGAACTATGTCATCAGTTTTCCACTCAGTTTTCTTTCCCAGCGGACATGGCTGCAGGGAAACCAAAATAACGGCAAAGTCTATTTCCCGCCTCATGCCTTCATGCCAACCAGCAAATGTAATCTTTAATGAAGTAGCTGTGATTGATCCATGTAATGAAATTCCCTATTTTGCCTTGGATGAAGTCATCTCAGCCATTTCTGATATTAGAAATGTTCCTTTATATTGCCGTTTTTGCTGAGATTCATCAAGCGAGCCTGAAATTCGTAGTTCATAAATTACAGTCGTCACACTACAGAGGAAGGTGAGGGGGAAATGACACTCATCTCATCTGCGGTAAGCAGGATTTGTAATTTACTCCTCACCCCGGCGCAGTGTCTCCGAGTCCAAACCGTGTCCTGTAATTGATACCTTGCTGAGATTGCACTGTGATGTAACTTGTGATCTGTAGCAGCAGCCATTGAGTCGAAATGGCGGCGCTCTATGTTCCATCCAAAGCTTCATTTTGAAGCCTCTGCATAGCCAAAAAACGCAGAGTGCTGATGAATGATCTGCAGCACCGAAGTGGCTTTCGGAAAACGCAAACACGATATACAGAGAGCGGCGAGATGCGCACGGTATGAGGCGGTGTGTTGTGATTTAGCACGTCATTAATCTCTGACTCTCATGGGGAGCTGCTCTCCAGCCAGCCCTGGGATGAGGCATGGGGAAAAAAAAAAAAAAAAGTACATCCTTGCACGGAGCTCCCGTGGGTCTCCAAATCTGTGCATACTCAAACAAATCCCCCATCTATCTATCTGTCGGTCCGTCTGGCGCTCTCCATTGTGTTGTCTCATCTGTTTTGTCTGCTTTCCCACTCCACTGCTCTGTTTTCTCCGTCAGGAAATCAAAAAAGAACCCCCGTCCTCCCGTCCGTCCGAACCAGATCTTTATTTTCTGTCCGGATGACAACTCACATGGCCACGTAGGACAGCTGCGCCCTGGTGAGGTTGAGCGGGTGGTTGGAGGCGGAGATGCCGTAGCGGCGGGGGTCCCGACCCGCTGGCAGATTCCCCCGCAGGATGGCATTGTTGGCCGCGCTGAGGAAGGACGCCATGCCGTGCCAGGCCTTGTTGTAGAACCAAACCTGTGGGGGGGCAAGGAGGAGGGGGGGGGGGGG
>CAESWR010000735.1:135891-150610 GCA_903171835.1 Mullus surmuletus | reverse complement strand
TGAAATATCCTCAAATATCTTGATTCTTGAACATCATGATTTCATTATCATGGGCAGATAGGACCTGGTGCCTGTTGAAGGTGTGTATGAGGTTTGCGTTGATGTAGTTGATGGAGAGGCCGATGATCACAACAATCACATTCTTGGCCACTGCTTTGGTGAAGGAGTCACGATATTGTACCACCACCGTTTCATTTGAGGATGAAACATTCATGTCTTCAAAGCTGAAGTTGAGACAAACAAAGTTATTCAGGAAGATATTACAATATACTAAACAGTAGATGAGTGCATTTTGCAAATTTAAATATTCATGTTCATTATACTGCATATAATCAGTTGAGATTTATGTGTGTCTGTTTGTGTGAGGCGGGAGAGTGATCATTTTTAACCATCAGTGATTTTGAAAATTATTTCTCTTTCAGTTGTAAAATATTTTGTCATGAAACTAAACAATTTATTCCTTAAAAAAAACAAGCTGGGTAACACAACTTTGAGAAAAGGGTGTTCGCCTGAGAAGCACACTACCCAACCACGAGAAACAACCTCAAAGGTTTCATAGCATCCCTGAATCTCACTGACTACATTTACATGCAGTCAAATAACCCACTGTAAAGACGGCCAAATACAAGAGCAACACCACGCTGCACTTTTGGAGTGAGGAGGAAACAAATCGCTTAATAAGTGTGATGAAAGACACAAACATCATGACATTTGGAGATGCTAGAAAGTAGCAGGATAGACAGAGCCACAGAAAGGGGGGAATAAAGTTACAGAGGTTTTTACCAATCTTTCTCCGTGTATCGCTGCTTTGATCAGGATATCTCAATTGATTACAATGACCATGGATACAGGAATAACCCTGTTTGCTCACGCATGTAAATGGGTTATTCTGAATGTCGCAGTAACTACAATATGAACCTTAACCCCAATATTGACTGCATGGAGACGTAGCCACTGTCACCTGAAGCGAAAAATGAGTGATACTCACCTCGACTGAGGAACGTAGGTCTCACTTCAGCAGCTTTAAGAAATCTCTGACCTTATATACTGTACGATGAGGTCAACATTCAGGGGTGTGTGTTTGAATGCTAGACGTCATACATGTGCAATAGCATCAAAATGACACTAGAGCAGCCAGATCTTCATTGACCCTCCTCTTGCTGAACCATCACTCCCATGTTGTTGCAAGTTGCTCTACGGATCTCCCAAATGCACACAGCACGTCATACAGAAATCCCATTGTTACGCTGCTTGAAAACATCTTCTTACATGGAGAAGACGACCGCAAAAACAGAATGACTACAAATTCTGCATTCCGAATAAAAATCAACCGTCAGCCGATTTGGATATTGATGCTACTGACTGCATGTCAACCCTTCATGACTTCAACACCTACCAAATATAAATGGGTGGGTTCGATTGGTTGGTACTGGGGAGAGTTCTTGCGAGGGGAGCCTCGCGCATAGAGTGGCTGGTCCTCGCCAGGAACATCTCCTCTGCAGTGGTGCGCCATGTCTGGCGCGTCACGACCTGGAAAGGTTCGCGGTCAAGGTGGCTTGGGACCACGCCTGCCATCCTCAGACATGCTGCTCCTGGGGGTCATGGGCAGGGACGTGAACTGTCCTCACAGAGATCAGGAGGGGATGCAGCAGATGAAGACGATACCTTTGTGCAGTAAACAGTCACTGAGTGGTCTCGGCTGGAGCAGTGCCCATTTCAGATGTTTCTCAGTGAAGACGGTCTCGCTGGCTCACGTCGTGTGCATGCAAGTGATGGCATAACTGAACTGAAATGAGGCCTCACTAATAAAAAATCCAGAAATTCAACTCTCAACCTGCACTGCTTGGAGAGCGGTCAGTGGAGACAGGTGTGGGTGTGGGTGGGTGCTCTTTGTCACTCTCAGTACCCCTCTGCAATTGAATTCATGAAGTTCATGTTTTACACTTTTATCAAACTTTAGTAACTAAATTTCACATCTTTAAGGTCTACATCCAAATCAACATGCAGGCACAGGTTCACGATATTCTCTGTTCCAAGAGGCTTTTATTTGAAGGAAACAAGCCAACTTTGAGTTACTGTATTTTGCATGCTGTAGGTCAACAGTTATTTCAGCAGCACTGGGGCACAGGCATAGATTCTGAATATATACTATACATATTCAAACAAATCTGTGAAGGACTGCAAAGCCCAAGTCCTGGAGAAATCACTCGGGTTTAAGTGGGTTCATTATAATAACCAAGAAGCACCAATATTCAAGGTGCACCACCATCTGAAAAGAAAAGTCTATGTCAGGTCTCAATTGGCTTGTCCGTGTTCATTCTACAAAATAGATAACCCTTCAGGTACTTCCTGAAAGTGTTGTCTCTGATACCATAGATGATGGGACTAATTGATCGTGGGAGAATCTGGACTATAATGTAGTTTGCAAAGAGGGAGTCTGTGTAATTCTTTGGAAACCATTTTTGTAGAGTGTTTTTCAAATGGGGGGCAGCATATGAAGACATGCACAGCAGCAGCTGGAAGCCGTGGAGGACAATGGTGTTCCTGGCCTTCTTAGCATCTTTGCTGGCTGTCTTTGCAGTGGACAGGATCTTGAAGTAAGTGTAAAAAATGGTGATCCACATTATAACTAGAAACACTGAATACGTGACGTCCCTCTTCTTAACAATTAGTGGATGTGGGAAAACGGTTTGTCTCAGGCAGAACACTGGAGAGTAAAAGAAGTCCAGCGATTGTGTGGCTAAAGTGATGAACAGATCAGGAAGGACAGACAACACACTGGTCATCCAGATGAGGCCGATTAGCAGGATGGTTCTCCTGACCGTGCAGATCTTCACGTGGCGAAGCGGGAGGCAGATGGCGACGTAGCACTCGACGGCCATGCAGGCCAGGTTCAGAGGAGTGTTCTCAGTGGTGAAGAGAGCCAGCAGGATTAAGACGCAGCAGATGGAGACATTTATCTTGTAGACGGTGTAGCTGATGACAAACACCACGACAGTGAGCGTCACTTGAATCATGTCGTTGACCACCAGGTGAATAAACAGGATGTAGCGTGGATTTGAGTAGAACATCTGGAGGTTGCAGCCAAAGACACAAAATCTTACTTATACACATACAGTACATCATGTTTCTATATATATTTCTGTGACTATTCGATTAAATGTGAAGATGAAATATCCTCAAATATCTTGATTCTTGAACATCATGATTTCATTATCATGGGCAAATAGGAATGTCAGACCTGGTGCCTGTTGAAGGTGTGTATGAGGTTTGCATTGATGTAGTTGATGGAGAGTCCGATGATCACAACAATCACATTCTTGGTCACGGCTTTGGTGAAGGAGTCCCGATATTGTACCACCACCGTTTCATTTGAGGATGAAATATTCATGTCTTCAAAGCTGAAGTTGAGACAAACAAAAGAGAAAGCACAAGATCATTCAGGAGTAATACAATTTCTACCTGATTGTTTTCATGAACTGATTCTAATTTCATGTTCTCTTGCACACATTATGATTTAAGAACTGTAATTACTTAGTAATGACACTTCTCTGGTGCAAACACTAATATTTATGTGAAATTTGAATTAAGCATTCCACAGTTTATTTTGTTTGTGTGTACATTTTACTACTTTTTGTGAAAGACATCTAGGTGCAAACTAAAAAATAATAAATGTATGTTATTTGTTAATTCCAACATTAGTTTCACCTACACTCTGCAATCTCTGCAAAGTTCTATTTTACATCTGCATTTTACATCTGTTCTTTAAAATTTATATTTACATCTCATTCAGTTAAAGCATCATAGCAAACTGGTGAAAAACATTTTCAGATAAAAAATACAATTATATAAATGAATGTAACATCACAAAGGAAGAAAAGCAAACAAACATCGGTTCTCCACAGATAGGATGAAACTAATCAGTCTTTTAGAGGAAACATGAAACATTTAACCTCACATCTGGTCATATCAAAGTGAGCACAGAACAATTGATCACTGAGAAGTAAGCACACGACCAAGAGATCAACTGTGAAAAGTGTGAAAACGTCCTCGACGTTGGGCACCACTTGCAGTGAACAGTGGGTGGTACTCACCTTAGCTGGTACATGTAGATGTCAATTTACGGACTCCAGAAAATCTCTGACTTTATATACAATGTGTTCAACAAACATGTTTTGGTTCAGGGGTCATACTGATGTCACATTGGTGTAATAGTGTTGCGGATAGTAGGGGCGGTCTCTAATTGATGATGGGATTAATATTTTTTGAAAACAATAATGACAATAACAACAATATTGATAACACTCAATATATATGTGTACTTGGCTACTATGTAAGTACACTTTATATATACTTTAATACGTTTAATGTATGTCTTACTGTATGGGCCACCAGCTAAAGGTTGAGCAACAATCAGTCTCAAAATCTTGGTATTAATGCATGGAACAGACACTAATAATTACCAAACAGGAACAGGTTTGGAAACACTTACCTAAGTACCTGGTAGGACCAGGGATGATGCCGGTGCTACCAGGGGATGGTGATGGTAGTATCAGCATTTTGACAGAAAAGTACATTATATCAGGAGGGTTTGAAGTTAACAGTGTCACTGAATGTGATCAATGTGATAAATGCAACAAGAATACATTCAAGATACAATGTATCAAATGCTCAGGTGACACAACATTGATTGATAGATGAAAATGAGGATGAAAATTACCTCACAGCAGTTTCCCTGCAGCGTCACCATGGCAGCCAGCGCTCCTGAAGGGCTACTATGTTGTGATAGAAAACGACCGAGTACCAAGACAAGTAGAGTAGAGATGGTACCATGAAGTGGGTGGAAAAGCATCACGAAACTCCAACTTGGAAAAGAAAAACTATTGCCCCAACTTCCTTGAAAATTATTATGTGATTGTGATTGAGCCAAGCAGAACACTTGGCCATCTGACTTTGGAATTGACTTTACATGCCGGTTTCTGCATTATCTGGAACACAGCATCGTAATAGTGGCTTGGCTACTAAAACACTTCACTGTGTAACGTTCAGGCAAGCATTAGAGAGTGTAACTCCTGTTTTGGTGAGAGCTCTATTGTACATCTTATTGGAGATCAGGCCTTCTTCTGGCTGTTATATGTTTCCCTTCACACCAGCTGAACACTCTGAATATTATTATTATTAATAATAATAATAATAATAATAATAATAATAATAATAATACAAATAATAATAATTATTATTATTATTATTATAATAATACAAATAATAATAACATTTATTTGTAGAGCACTTTTCAAAACAATGTTACAAAGTGCTTTACATCAACATATACAAGTGTAGTGCCGTGACACACAAAACAGAGGCACATACAAAACAGGAACCCAACATATCCCACCAACGTGACTGGGGCAAGGAAAAACTCCCTTTTGGGAAGAAATCTTGGGCAGATCCACAACTCGGGGTGGGTGGTCATCTGCTTAGACCGCTCAGGTTAGCAGACAAACAATTACAAATACTGCAGATGGAGGGCAGGAGACAGATAAACAAGGTCATAAAGGGGACTCAAAGGCCAGGCGATAGAGGTGAATTTTTAGCTGGGTTTTAAAGGAGGACAATGAGTTTGCCAGTCTGAGCATCTCAGGCATATTATTCCACAGACAAGGAGCTCGGACGGCGAAGGCGGCATCCCCGGATCCTCAATCTTGATTTGGGGACGGCCAGCAGGTTCCTGCTAGAGGACCTCAGGTTGCGGGCAGGCACATATGGGGTTAATAACTCTACGATGTAAATTGGGGCAAGGTCATGAAGTGCCTTGAAGGTTGTCAATCGAATTTTAAAGTCTATTCTGAAAGTGACTGGCAGCCAGTGGAGGGAAGCTAACATGGGAGTGATGTGCTCCCTTTTCCTTGATCCAGTTAGCAGCCTGGCAGCTGCATTGTGGACCAACTGGAGTCTACTGAGTGATTCTGTGAGAGGCATGTCAGGACACCATTACAATAATCAAGACGGGATGAAATGAAGGCATGAATAATGATTTCACAGTCTTTAGAGCTTAACATGGATCTTATTCTGGAGAGATTCCTGAGGTGGTAGAAGCAGGTCTGGACCAGCCTGCTGACGTGGTTCTCAAAGGTCAAGTTAGAGTCAAATAAAACACCAAGGTTCCTGGAAACAGGTTTAACGTTCTCGGACAGAGGGCCCAGAGACAACTCCATCTGAGAGTGCAGGTGTTCAGGGTCTATGATAAGAATTTCTGTTTTGTCAGAGATCAGCTGGAGGACATTTTTTGACATCCATGTTTTGATGTCAGTTAGACAGTCAGCTAGGCAGGACAGCTCAGTGATGTTGTTAGGTTTCACTGGCAGATACAGTTGGGTGTCATCCGCATAGCAATGAAAGGAGATGCCATGTTTGCGGATAATGTTGCCTAATGGCAGCATATAGATGGAAAAAAGTATTGGGCCTAAAATTCACCCTTGGGGCACGCCACAGTTCAGGGGGAAAGGAGGGGAGCTATGTTCACCTATGGATACATAGTTAGATCGGTTTGTCAGGTAGGAGGAGAACCACTGCAAGGCAGTTCCAGATATGGAGTCTGTTAATCAGGATGGTTTGGTCAACTGTGTCAAAAGCTGCAGTTAAGTTCAGTAACACAAGAACAGAGACATCACCAACATCAGCATTCATCAACAGGTCATTGGTAACCTTCTGAGCCAAATTCATTTTCTGAAGGTTTTCTAACAGTCATATGTGTCCCCGTAGCATGAGTATGAGCCCCAAAAAATGAGAACATTCTGTCACCTCATTACTTGCTTTCTCTGTTTTTTGCCCACTGTGAGCTGAAACGAGCGGATCTTAGCGTTGGAGACTTGTGAGGTGCAAGTCTCTGTCCACTCCCCTCGGCTGTAGTGGAGGCTGCTGTCCACCAGCCCCCCACATAAGATGAGCCTCACTATTAGCTGGAGCTAGCCTTAGCTAAATGCTAGTAACTGAAACAACACATATGATCAAAATAAGAGCAATGTGGAAAAAAATGAACCTGAAACGTCTTGCTGCAGCCGCAGAATCTGAACATGTTTGGGAATGGGAACCTCTACTTCTGTGTCTGATTCTCCTTCAATTAGCTACGGTTGAACAACGGCGTTTCTGCTGTAAAGAACAGCGTATTTTACGCTAAAACGTACACCAGCGAAAGCCACATCCCCTGGCCAATAGGAGCGTGGAGTGGGCGTGGCCAGACACAGCTCACTGACATTTAAAGGTACAGGCACAAAAAAAGCCAGTTCTCAGGAGAGCTCACTAGAGCCACTTTTAGACTGGCTGAAATGAAGTACCAAAGCTGAATTTCAATAAAAAAACTTTTAGAAAAATGTTTTTGGGCCTCTTGCATACATACAAGGTGACCTTTAAAACAATTCAAAGGATAGACTTTTTTTCTTTTATACTTTATTTTTATTTTGAACAGGCAGAAGTACCCTATAACCCCCACATCCTTCCACAAGGATAGTACATATGGACCAGAACAAAGAATATGGACTTCTGGCTTGGTGTGTTAAAAAACCGAATCAGATTCAAAAAGGAGAGTTTTATGAAGTGGTTAGATTTTTCCAAATTTGGAGCTGTGTTTCTTTCGACACTAGACCCAAATGTTTTGACTTTCTGGGACTTTCCAATGAAATGGTTGCTTAATAAGAATTTATTTTACGCAATAAATGTCCCTTTAGGGCCTTCCTGAAGGTGTTGTCTCGTATACCATAGATAATTGGACTAATGGCTCGTGGCAGCATCTGTACTATCACATAGTTAGCAAATAGAGAGTCTGTAAAGTGTCTAGGAAACCATCTGATCAGAGCATCGGTCAGTGGAGGGGCAGCATATGTAAAAATACAGAGCAGAAGCTGGAAACCATGGAGGAGGATGGTGTTCCTGGCCTTCTTTATGTCCTTGTCAGCCCCCTTTGCTGTAAACAGAATCTTTAAGTAAGTGTAAAAGATGGTGATCCAAACCAGAACCAGATATGCTGAATGCGTGACGGTCCTCTTTGTAACAATAAATGGATGCGGGAAGACAACTTCTTTGCGACAGAACACTTTGGAAAAAAAGTAGCCCAGTGGCTGCGTGGCAAAAGTAATGAACAGATCGGACAAAGCAGAGGACATAGTAATCATCCAAATAAGGCCCAATGCCATGAACGTCCTCTTGATGGTGCAGACCTGCATGTGGTGAAGCGGGTGGCAGATGGCGATGTAGCACTCGACGGCCATGCAGGCCAAGTTGAGAGGAGTGTTCACGGTGGCGATGACCACAGGCAGGATGAGGACGCAGCACAGGGTGACGCTGATGGTGAACACAGTGTAGCAGATGATGAAGATGATGTTTGACATAGTCATTTGGATCATGTCGTTGATCACCAGGTGAATAAAGAGGATGTATCGTGGATTTGCGTGGAATATCTGGAGGGCGGGACCAAAGAATATGCAAAGAGAAAGCAGGTTCAATGACGCTTTAGGTTGATTCTAAAAGCAAGTCAAGAAAATGTGTCTATTTTCTTTAGAATTTGGCTAAATCTTCCAAGAAAACCAAAAGAACATAGGATATAAATATACTCTCCCATACTCCAAACTTGATACCTCATACAGTTTACACACACAACATATCAGGTAAACATATTTTTTAGCTCTTAGTAATCAGTGGCAGCATGTCATCAGAGTACAGTCGGACCTGGTGATTGTGGTACGTGTAAATGAGCATCCCATTGATGCTGTTGACAGACAATACGAGGATCACAGCAATCACATTCTTGGCCACGGCTTTGGTGAAGGAGTCGCGATACTGAACCACCAGTGTCATATTGGAGGATGAGTAATTCATCTATTCAAGGAGAAAAACAGTAATTCAAATTGTAAATGTGTCATCAATATGTCCAACAGTAAGGATACCATTTATAAT
The DNA here is from genome assembly GCA_903171835.1 of Mullus surmuletus. Classification (NCBI taxonomy): domain Eukaryota; kingdom Metazoa; phylum Chordata; class Actinopteri; order Syngnathiformes; family Mullidae; genus Mullus; species Mullus surmuletus. The sequence continues at coordinate 141,661 of CAESWR010000735.1, read as the reverse complement.
TATCAACGAAAGTAAATTATTTGAAAAAGATAATTGCACATTATGTATAATTCTGAATAATGAAGGAAGCCTTTGTGGACATGAGCACGCTCCTTCATAATAATCATGATAATGCACATGCACCCTCAATCTTAACTTCATACAGATGTTATAATTCATAATAATCTTTATATTTTCACTCAAGACTCTGGGTTTGGCTGCACAAATAGCGGCCTGTGTTTTCGGAATAAATAACCCACCTGTCTGCCTTCAGAGAGAAGATCACAGCCTAAAACATAAATGTCAGCATTTCAGTTTGAAATAAGCGGTTCATTATTTGATAATCAACAATCACATATAATAATCCTTAATTATCCTTCATGTTAGATTCTCGTGTGCCTGCAGGAACAAGCAGGAGATACTCACATGAGATGGTGCATTGAGAGGAGGACGCCAACTCAATGGGTCACTCCAAAAAACTCTAGACTTTATGTAGGATGCGTGTTGTGTATGTGTGCGTGCTCCTTTAGCAGCAGGCTTTTCAACCCGAGCTGTAAAAAAGAGGTCTCTTTTTTTTGCCATATGCAAATCTGACCATTTATCCACTCTACTGCTGCTGTGCTCAGTGGCTGGCATCTTTGCACTCCTCAGAATATTTATATTATATTTACATTTATTGATTGCACTTGATTGTTTGTGTGTGCGTGCGCGCGCAAGAGTGTATTTGTAATACTTATTTCTTCTGTCATGTTTTTGTTTATTGATGCTGCTGTGACGAGTGAATTTCCCGATGTGGGATTGATAAAGTAGACATTATCTTATTTTATCTTATCTTATCTTATCTTATCTTATCTTATCTTTGCCAGTATTACATACAGACGCATGTTGCCATGTAACAGTAGTAGCCCATGCCCACACAAAACAGGCTAATAATCTGATCTAATCTAAAAATCTGAGCCCCCCTGACGTAGGTGATACTTTTAAGCCATAAAGCCGCGTTCGCACCGGACGCGACTGACGCAACTTGGACGACCACTTTACATGCAAAGTCAATGTACAGTCACCGCAACCTTACCTGAGCATAGCTACCGGGTCGCTTTGGACGCCAGGTGGCGTCGCTCGGTTGCCAAAGTTGAAAAATTTGAATTTTTCAGGCTACATGGCGTGTAGCTGTGCCACGACCTCCAGTCAACATTGACTTTACTGGCTTCACTGGACGCCGTACTGCTCGGAGATCATTGCTATGTGCAGGCACCCGGAGATTTATGACACTGTGGTGTAGGGCTGTCACGATATGAGATTTTCACTTCACGATAATCATGGGAAAAAAATGTCAAAATGAAAAAATGTAAATAATCATGGTACAATCAATGAAACTTTATTTGCGATTTTATAGTGAATACCTTTATTCATGATTTTTTTTCTCTTTTGGCAGATCAATTACAATCAAAATACCTGTCTAAGGTGGTATTAAGGCAATATGAAAACAGTCACTTTACAACACCATACAAAAAGTTCAATTACACTCAATAACCACTCAAAAGGTAACCAGAGGAACTGATAAACAGAGGATACAGGAGAAAGATGGCGGCAGATGTAAAACACACTATTTTCAAGTGGCACTGGATCATTTACATGATGTTATCATATGCGCATTTTTAACACGATATTGACATTTCATTTTTTAATACCATGATTATTGTCAATATCGGTATACCACGACAGCCCTACCGTGACACAGTTTTACCAGACCGATTTGCGTATGTGTGTGTGAGCGTACATGCATGCCCTTTACTTCAACTTTAATATATTACAGTTTAATCAAACATTTTTGTAAGGCAAGATCTATTTTTCAGGAGCACAGAATACATGAGTATTGATACAAATCAAAGCATTAGGAAGAGAATACTTAGACTCATAGTGAGAAACACAATTATCCTCTGAATGGTTGCTTCACATCACTTCAGTCTACACAGTAGATACCCTTTCAGGTACTTCCTGAAAGTGTTGTCTCTCACACCATAAATGATGGGACTAATGGATCGTGGGAAAATCTGAACTATAATGTAGTTTGCAAAGAGGGTGTCTGTAAAATTCTTTGGAAACCATCTCTGCAGAACATCTGTGAGCGAGGGGGCAGCATATGAAGACATGCAGAGCAGCAGCTGGAAGCCGTGGAGGAGGATGGTGTTCCTGGCCTTCTTAGCATCTTTGCTGGCTGTCTTTGCTGTGAACAGGATTTTGAAATAGGTATAAAAAATAGTGATCCAAACTATAACCAGGAAGACTGCATATAAGACGTCCCTCTTCAGAATAAAAAGTGGATGCGAGAAGATGATTTCTCTGACACAGAACGCCTTAGAATAGAAGAACTCCTGTGGCTGTGAGGCCAAAGTGATGAAAAGGTCAGAGAGAGCAGACAACACACTCGTGGTCCAGATCAGAGCAATTAGTATGAATGTCCTTTTGACGGTGCAGATCTGCATGTGGCGAAGAGGGATGCAGATGGCGATGTAGCACTCAATGGCCATGCAGGCCAAGTTCAGAGGAGTGTTTTCACTTGTTATGACCACAGGCAGCATGATCATGCAGCAGAAGGAGACGTTTATCTTGTACAGAGTGTAGCTCACAATGAACAGGAAGTTTGTCAGCGTCACTTGGACCATGTCGTTGACCACCAGGTGGATAAAAAGGATGTAGCGTGGGTTTGTGTAGAACACCTGGAAGATGAAACCAAAAAAAAGAAAATGTATCGTGCTCACATTGTAAACATGAGTTTGACTTGTGACAGGTGACATATGATGGAGAACACAAGATGGTTGGATGGTGTGTAATGTTGTAGATGCCATACGATTACATGTATCCATACTGCATTTCAGAACATTTGCCACAATCTTAAAAAATGCTGGATGTTGGTAACAGTTGGTACACATCAATCATGAAGCTATTAACTGTACTTAACACTATCAACGATGAGACACCAAGCATACAGTACAAATGATAAAAGTACTTTCCTTTTTCCAGTATTTTTTGCTCTGAATCCAGCACTTTAATGCTTTCCCTTGTGTATTTCCTGCTGCACCATGATGTAATGGAGCAGCAGGGGGCGTGTCAATGAAGATGCGTGTCAATGAAGAATGCTACCTTCTCAATCATATATTAATAAGAAAATTGATAATAAAATGTATTTAAAGTACTTCCCAGTAAAGCGCTGTTCAGGTGGAGTGTCTGACATTAAGGGTTGCCCGAATACCGGGGGTAAGTAAAACTAACTGGCAGGCCAGCTGACCCTGTGCAGACATGCCCGATCGGGCCAGCAGCACCGGCAGCCGGCATGAACGAGACTCGCAACGTCTAGCGGTAATAAAATAGTTAACGTGAGATGGAGCACCACAATACAACGTAGTCTGTATAAAGAGAACAGCAAACCCAGAAAGAGTTGATGGTTCCCATTAAGGGCAGTATCAGTGGGGCTAATCTGTGTGTTTACTGGAGAGGTTTGTGCCTCTATCATGTGATATCCATCAACACTTTCTGATCACCGTCGCCATGTGTGTGTATGTGTGTGTGTGTGTAGGTGTGGCGCGATCGCGACACACAGACACAGTGCCCATGTCTCTGATGATTCTATATTCAAGTGATTCAGAATGACATGATAGATTAATGTAGTTTTTGTAAAGTGCTCACCATGAAAACAAGTTAACTATTGTTTTGGTCCTGGCTGATGATTTTCCACAGCCATGAACAGACAACCCAAAAACACTTTATTTTGAAAAGAAATCAGATGTTTCATTTTGTAGCTGCATCCAACCTCTGCTGCCGCTCGAGTTGTGCTGAGCTGAATTTACACACACACACACACACACACACACACACAGGTACCTACAACAGCTCCTCCGATACTGGTCTTGATGAGAACCATCAAATCTTTTTGGGTTTGTTGTTTTGTTTATACAGACTACGCTCTATTGTGGTGCGCCATCTCACGTTAAGTTCAAGATTTTAACTGTGATCAGGCGTTAAACAGGCAGCTCACCTGTTCACACAGGGCACGGAGGGTGTAACTGCTATTGATCAAATGTGAAATAGCAATAAAAATAGCTTTCTGAAGAAAGACGTGTTGTGTAGTGTTGTATACAGTCAACAGGAAATGGATTTTAGTAAAATATAAGTCATGAGCGAAAGTATGCGCCACATGGCGAGAAAAATGACCCTTCAGGCAGGGCAAGTAAGAAATTAGATGGGGCAAGTAGATATACCCCGTGATGAACAAAAAACAAAAGAATAAATGCATTAAAATGCAATAAAAAACCATTCAGTTGAATTTCCAATACTAATAACATGAGAAACAATAATTTAAAACAGGACACCACAAAGAAATCTAAGCACATAAGACTGATAGACAAAGGTAAACAAGTGGGTTTTAAGCTTTGCTTTAAAAACCTCAATCTGGGAGGGCTGCCTGAGGGGTCCACAATGTTATTGAACATATATATATATATAATGTGGTTGTAAAAGATAGGAAAAGTACATTTAAGTGCTTCAGCTAATGTCAGACCTGGTGTTTGTGGTAGGTGTGAATGAGGGTTCCATTGATGTAGTTGATGGAGATTCCCAGGAGCACAACGATCACGTTCTTGGCCACCGCTTTGGTCAAGGAGTCCCGATCCTGTAGCACCATAGTCACATTGGAGGAGGACGCATTCATCTCTGGAGCGCTGCAATTAATCCAACAAACCAAAGAGAAAACACACCATTCGGATACACCAGCGACAGTATTTTCTTACTGGCCATGAATTCAGTCAACACTAATTAAAAAACAAAGCAAAGCAACCATGTTGAATTGTGAGGTAAAGTATGAAGTAAACACATACACCACCGTCCTGTAATACATGCATACATGTACATATGTACTCTTAAGCTTTTTGTGTTCAATTGTATAGAAAAAAATTCTGTAATGAATCGTGACTCTTGTTTGGTGTATTCTTTGGAAAGTCTGGTGACAGGAATATACAATATTCTCCGTCGACTGAGAGAAAGTCATGCAAGTGTACCTTGATCAACTCAATAATAATTCACATCACAACTGCTGCATAAAGATATACCAATACTGGTTTAAAAGAAATAGTGCATAAAATACATGATAGTCTGATAGACATATTTATATATAGTATATTACATCGTTCTCAGACCACTTACCTCAGGAGCAGAAGAGACAGTCAAATCTGAGGATGAATGTTGTAGAAATGAAATACAAGCTTTTAAATTCCTGCATGGGTCAATGATTGAAAAGAAGCAGTAAAGAACACCACTGGCTTGAAAATCTCTGCATATGTTTTTTATGCAGAATGCTGTCTTATTCACTTGATATAGAGATGTGAATTGAAAAGAAAGATAGATAAGTTCTACTCAAATAAAACACACAAAACAGACCAAGGTGATGTCTAATGATTCTTGTCCTGGATGTGTGCCTGCAATGAAAGGTGAGTGGCTCTCACCTGAGCTGATGATTCCTCAAGACCATGGCTCCTGGAGATTTTTAGCCTTTATTCGCTATGTGTGTGTGCGCGTGCGTGTGATCTGCATTATGTCATACGCTAACATTTCATGTCAAATGCTTTCCTGATAACATCCCTGTCAATCCATGAATGATGTAACAGTTCTGCTAAGGCTCCTGTGGAAATGTGTCATATTTGATTGAGCTGCATAAAATTAATCTCCATTTAGAAAAAATAAACTCTGGGTACAAGCAGCTATCCCATCTTTCCTCAAAATTGGCTCTTTATTTACC
>CAESWR010000735.1:96720-110832 GCA_903171835.1 Mullus surmuletus | reverse complement strand
ATAAGCAGCGGAGTTGGGAAGACAGATTCCCTGCGACAGAAAGCCTTTGAATGAAAGAAGCCAACTGGCTGTGTGGCCCAAGTAATGAACACATCGGGAATAACTGAGAAAAAAGTCGTCATCCATATAATGCCGAGTGCCACAAATGTCATCTTGATGGTGCAGATCCGCATTTGTTGAAGCGGGTGGCAGATGGCGACGTAGCACTCGATGGCCATGCAGGCCAAGTTCAGAGGAGTGTTTTCAGAGGTGAGGATCAAAGGAATCATTAGGGTGCAGCAGATGGAGACACTAATGTTGTACACAGTGTAGCAGATGATGAAGATAATGTTGGCCAATGTCAGTTGGATCATGTCATTGATCACCAGGTGTATAAAGAGGATGTAGCGAGGATTGGTGTAAAACATCTGGAAGGTGAAAACAAAGAATGTCTGAGAAGAGTGAAATGATTGAGAGGCAGATTTTTAGCATCTTTGATATTAAAAAGCTATAATCAGAAAATGTAATGCAGTTTTTTGTAAATTCAGATGAAAAGTCTTTCTTTCCAAGGATGTACCTGCATTAAAGATATCCTTGGCTAGATGTTGCGACGGGATAAACTGAAATGAGGTTTTTCTGGGGTCTGCGGTCACTTAAGTGTGTCCCTAATCTTTTACATAAATTTAGCAGTTAGTGGCAGCACATCATCAAGCATACAAACCTGGTTTTTGTGGTAGATGTGAATGAGGCCTCCACTGGTGCAGTTGATGGTGATCGTGAGGGCCACGACGATCAGGTTTTTGACCAAGGCTTTGGTAAAAGAGTCACGATACTGGAGCACCACTGTCATGTTGGAAGAAGTGACATTCATCCCCCGACAGCTGTAGTGAATTCTCAAACACAAAAAAGAGCATGTTATTCAAATATCTAAGCCATTCCTTCGATTCCTTTGTAGAAGGTGAACATCACAGTCACACCAAGCATCAGAAAACCTCATCCAACCCTTGACAAATAGATAATCATATCATCTGAAAAGCACTTACATTTCACACATTAATTACTGTATGTCGTAATCCCAAACGTGAAATCTCTGTGTTCACACTTTTATAGATAAATAATCACCAAACCATTACTTCATATTGCTCCATATCTATGATATCATGGAACCTCATTGTTTCTGGCTAGTCTCCAACAAGAGATGTCTGACATTTGGTTCATATAAACAACACAACTTTTAGACACTGGAAGGACATGTTGGGAATCACCCTAAAGCAGCTCCCTACCGTCCAGCTTGCCAGTAAGATTAGGAAAACAAATGTGTGTTATTTGATTTTTTTTTTCAACCCCCCCCAAACAACATGTGTATTTGCTTTGCTGTACATAAAGAGGCCAAAGATGATGAGAAAATAAGACTGTGGCAAGTGAGAATGTGTTTCATTAAAAAGTCACAACAAGCATCACAAAACCATATGTTGAATGGTTGAACAGGTACGTAATCTGTTATCGTAAAATAAGGAGCTGTGTTTCCATCGTTATAGATGGGAGTTAGAGTTTTTGATGGTTAACCCACCTAAGATCCACCTGGGCAAGAAAAACAAAAATAAACAAAGAGAAAGAAAATCAATCAATAAAGCACACTCAAACTTTATCTCCTACCTTTCATGTTCAACACACTATGGAGGCACTTCTACATAACCAGTCGCATGACAGAATGTGGTCGCGGTAAACCAGTATCTGATACTCACCTTAGATGAGGCATTGAGATGCAGACGGCAATGTCAAGGCTCCAAGATATTCTAACTTTATATGTGCTGTGTTTAAGGTACTCCCAGGAAATGTTTGTGCAAGTGTGTGTGTATGTGTGTGTGTGTGTGTGTGTGTGTGTGCGTGTGTGTGTGTGTGTGTGTTAAGTGTGAGAGAGAGACAGTGAATTGTAAAATTCCTGCAATCATGAGTCATCATCAACAAATAACTGTATGTCAACTCTCAACTCAACAGTCCAAATTGTAATTGGTTCCATGTGTTGTTTTTAAGCGACACTTTTGATGCAGATACAAAACTACAAAACACTTTAAGCCTTGTCTTACCTACAAAAATTACAAATTCAGGCTCAATTTAGTTTTGTTCAATTTTGAGGCCAGGGCAGTGCCTGCATAAACGCTCTATAAAGTTGTTTAGGGCCACAACTGCCAGGGGGGCCAAACATTCAGAGTATGATTTGCTTTTTTGAGCCTCTCTTTATTGTAACATTAACTAAAATCACACATAACAACATAGAAACAGACTTATAAGTAAAGGAGTGACAAATAAACAAGCAAAGTAAGTCTGTTTCTGACTTGCGGTTTGTGTGTCCGTGCGTAACCATGGTAACACGGCATCAGCAGGCAACCACGGCATTGTGTGTAACGTAACTTGTGCTTACCTCGCTGGTAAATTTCTATGAACAATAAAGGTGGCTCCGAAAAGAAAATGTAGGGGTGGTGCTGAAGGGCAGGAAAAGAGAAAAATGGAGTTGAAAGAATAAAACGGGATAAAGGTACGTTATAAGCGGAGCCGTGGGGGGTGACAGCTGATTTGGGGTGCTGCTGGCAACATTGTCGGCTTGTCAGCCGCCCGTTGAGTTCCGGGGAGGAGGCTGCCGCCTGCTCTGATACTGTTGCCACCGCTGCCGCCGTGTGCCCCCCTGCCCGGGAAGGCCGCTCTGGGGGCCGCCGGAGCTCTCCGTCTCTCGCGGTGAAACCTCCAAGAGCCTGAGTGACCTTGCCACTGACATAGCAAGCATAACTCACTGCCATATTCAGCTACTTCATATGATTGCGTATTAGTCGTACCATAAGCGACAGCCATAGCGTAATAGGATATCTCACTTCGATTTTTTTGTTAATTTGTGTGGTTTTTGTTTAGATCTCCCAGGTTTAATGTAAGATTATATTAGTTCATGCTAAACAGAGGGATGGAGAGCCTTTTTTTGGGGGGGTCGTAAGTGGTATATGACACATAATACAAGTGCAGCACCCCCAGCACCCCCCCCTTCCCACGAATATGAACAACTGTTCATACTGTGACGGCTGACGAAGCCTGCAGCTGCGGAGTTGCCGCAAGGGATCATGGGAGGGGAAATGTTCGTCATGTTTTCGGGTGTAACTGTTATTCTATGTTATAGTTGCGACTGTTGATTGTTGGGGTGTGTTTGAGCAGGATGTGCGTGTGCGTGGGTGTGCGCAAGCAAGGCCGTGAGTGTGAATTGGACTGCAGCGTATAACCTCTGTTTGTTGCCGGTTATGGTTAAATGCTTATAGAGGTTGTTGCCCTGGGCTGTGCAGTGTAAGGGGTATTGGAGCGACATAAGGCAAACTAGTGTCCATTGTTTGCTTGGCTGTAGAATTGCCACGTTGGTGTCAGAAGTGGGATTCTGCTGAAGCAGCCACTGAATCATGGAAGGAGAAATTCATGTGTCGGAAAGTGCCATCCAGCGGAACTATCAACACTTACACAGACTGATTCAGCTGTGGCCGGAGTCTGAAGGAGAGTATGTGTCCAACCTTCCTTATAGCTCCAGGGCGCCACAGCCCCATCGCCCCCTAGAGGCAGGGAGGCTGAGCCCGTCCAGTGTGCCCCAGCTCCATTGCCCCCTAGAGTCAGAGGGTAAGCATGCCTGAAGCTGTACCATTGCTACAGCATGCAGCTGCCTCCAATGACTGGCTGCCCCCCCAAGCTGTGACTCCCAGTGGACAATGCACCTTAGCTACACCGAGAACCCCAGCCAAGCTGCCCAAATACGATGAACTGACACCACTGGAGCCATACCTGTCCCAAGTCCAACTAGTGGCATGCCACAGCAGCTGCAGTAATGAAGAGGCTTCCACCCACCTGGCCCTTGCGTTGGAAGGCAGGATGTTGCAGCTCCTGGACCTGTCCCCAGCAGAACAACGAGACCTGGTGGCCAAGTACGAGAGAGCCTTGGCACCTTTGCTGCAGATGTGCAGCTGCACGCCCAGCGTGGCTAACCCCAGTTCCATGCAGCCGCCCAAGAGGAACTGGTCCTCCACGCTTTCCTGCGGGGGTTAACGCCTGAAGGACTGCGCCAACACGTTCGCCTTGACATTCCCCAGTCCCTCAGCGAGGCCCTCCTCGAAGCTGAACGAGCCGAGATTGTGCTGTCAACATGGCTGCTCCCACCGAAGGCCTTGACTCCACGGACACAAGTCAGGATGGCCGTAAACGAGGAGGAGGGGGAGGCCGGAGAAGTCTGCCAAGCTCAACAGCCCCGGTTGTGGTCCCCAGTCCCCAGTCCCCAGGTGACAGCTGTCACGGTTGTCGAACCGCTGCTACCGGTGTGATGAGCCAGGCCACATCGCACACAACTGCCCAGCCCCCACACCAAAACCTCCTACCTCCAGTCCCCCTCCAAGGCCGATGCAAACCGGTGGGACGGCTTGGTGACACCAGAGGGCTGTACCTAAGCCGCCAGATTGAAAGCCAAGCCTGCTGGGCCCTGATAGACACCAGGGCTACAATCTCCCTGATTCGACCTGGCGTTCTCCCCAACACCACGACCCATTCTCGACAGCGTGGTCCTCGACCAACACTGAGCTCATGACAGTAACAGGAGAAAAGGCTGCCATGAGAGGGAAGAGGAACTTGAAGGTGGAAGCTGGAGGCCAAGGGCTGGAGCACGAGTTCTGGCTTGCTGACATTCATGACCCCTGCAGCATCGGCTTAGACCTCCTGACCCACTGGGGAGCTTGTGTGGACACAGAGAAGGCCACCATCACTCTTGGCACCAAAATCATAGCACTTAAGTCAGGTCGGGGGAAGGAGAGCCAATGCGGGGATCAACGTCCAGCCATCCAGTCAGCTACCCCCCTGGAAGAACCAGGTACGAACACATCCCCACCCACCACCAGTACACCGGCAAAATCACTGCCTGATGCAGCGGGGAACGTCGAGGCCACCGCCAAGCCCTCGACGAGAGACGACTTGGGCCGTGTTCAGCCTATGGCAGCGCAGCAGAAAAGGCCTTGACCCACAGCAAAGCCTGCAGCTAAAATGTCTCCTTGAGATAAAGCAGACATCTTCGCAGCTAGAGAAGAAGAATGCGGGCAGACTGCGCTGGTCCAGTACTCAATCGACACCGGCTCCGCCCAGCCCATCCGCATCCAACCTCATCGCCTGACCCAAGCCAAACGCCAAGTGGGGGAGGACATGATCCAGGAGATGTTAGCTGCTGGGGTTATAGAGCCATCTACAAGCCCATGGGCAGCCCTGGTGGTACTGGTGAGGAGGAAGAGGAACGGCCGACGGTGGTTCTGCTTGGATCGGCGCCTCAACACCATCACTCGGAAGGACTCCTACCCGCTCCCTCGCATAGATGATGCCCTCAGTGGATCCAGCTGGTTCAGTTCCCTCGACCTACGTAGTGGCTACTGGCAGGTGGAGCTGGATCCAGAAGTCAGGCCAAAGACCGCCTTCACCACCGGACAGGGGCTGTGGCAGTTCCCTGTCATGCCATTTGGCCTGTGCAATGCACCAGCAATATTTGAGCGGCTGATGGAAGGAGTACTGGAGGGAGTGCCAAGGAGTTGCTGCGTCATGTACCTTGATGACCTGCTGGTGCACGCCAACAACCTCAACGGAGCCCTGTCCAACCTGCGAGCAGTGTTTTCCACCATCTGACCGGCTGGACTGTGGTTGAACCCTGCGAAGTGTCATCTCCTGACGAGGGAGACAGAGTTCCTGGGACACATTGTCAGTGCTTGCCGCATTGCCACAAACCCTGACAAAGTGGCTGCCGTCCAACACTGGCCAACCCCGACTAACGTCAGCCTTTCACGGTTGACACAGATGCTAGCAATGTGGGGGTCGGGGCTGTGCTCTCCCAGGGAGGCGAGGGGGGAGAGCAGGCCGTGGCAGAAAAGAACTACTGTGTGGCCCGGCGAAAGCTCCTGGCAGTGGTCCGGGCCCTCCGGCACTTCTGCTTCTTGAAAGCAAGAAGAGGACGACACCTCTTCATCCACAAAGTGATGTGCTAGTGGAGCGGTTTAATCGCACCTTGGCCACCCAGCTGGCCATCCTCACCAGCCAACATCAGCGAGACTGGGATCGTCACCTGCCCCAGGTCCTGTGGTCTTGTGTCACACATACGGCGGGTGGCGCTCGGCTGGGTGCCACGGTGCCACTGATTGATGCAGTGACGTTGATTGGGATGGGGCCGCGGTCCCTGCAGATCCGCGAGGCGGTGTGGCTGTTGTGGCATTTTCCCACATTGCCCTGTGGCCGGTCCGTCACTGTCTGTGAGTGACGCAGTGACGCAGTCATTTCAAATGGATTTTGATTGGCTGGAACGATATTGTACTCCACTATCATTGTCGTTTTAGTTGTGGTGTGGACTCTGCCATCCACTTGAGTTACAACAATTTTTAAAACTGTATATTTGTAGTTATAGTTCTTGGTGTGGACGGCCCTTAATATGAGATTTCTTACTGAAAAAAATGCTGTGGTGGATGAAGACATCGTCTTCTCACATTGTCACATTGTCTTCTCTGCGTAGTTTTTCTTTCTTGATCTGGATTGGATTGGCAGACGTTGATTTCCAGTATACTGCCCCATCGGTGCAATGCTGCAATGCTGCAGGGAGGGGGTGAGCAAAAGAGCGTAGCGATGTACAAACTCACCATTAGTTGGTGACAAAAACGCATATTAATACACACTGCAACTTTAAGGGTAATGGTATTGGTACAGGTATTGAAACATTTTTGATACCCAGCCCTTGTGACCACCTTCTGTTTAGGTTACTTTCGGTGTAGCGATGGTACTTCATTTGTTTTTCAGTTTTTAAATCAGAGAGATAAGTCTTTGTTTCAACCATTTTATTTTTGACTCAGATTTTAGATGTCTTCAAAAATATTTCTGTGTTTCTGTGACTCCCCGGTGTGAGCCCCGAGTGACAGCATTCACGTGCACGGCGCATGCCCGGGTTTAGGGATGATGCTGTGGATGCATTTTTTTAGCGTTTGGCGAGGGCTTTAAAGTGGACGCATGAAATGTGGCCCCTGCTGTTGCAGTGCAAAATTCAAGGTAAGGCGTTGAAGGTTTTTTTGGCACTCTCTCCAGAAGACAGCCTTGACTATTCAAAAGCGAAGGCTGCTATACTGCGCGCCTAATCAGGTTATTCCACTGGCTCCTCTCCATCCAGTACCTGCGATGGGAGAACTGTTTGAGCGAGTGATAGATAGTGGACTGCGTTGGTCCATTGAGCCGATCAAGGAACGGTAACCAATTTTTATTAACTATCATGTGTACATCCACAGTTGTACATCCTGAAGCTGTGCTGTTGCGCAACATAACAGCCGTGTCGGTTGCTCGTGCTCTGACGAGACTCTTTACTACCTTCGGGTTGCAGAAAGTGGTACAAACTGATCAGGGCACTAATTTTAAATCTAACCGTTTTAAGCAGGTTCTGAGCACGTTGGGGGTTGACCATGTGCCGTCCAGTGCGTACAACCCTGAATCGCAGGGTGCGCTTGAGAGGTGGGATCAAACACTTCAATCCATGCCGCGTAAGTATTGTGTTGGGTCTGATAGGAGTTGGGGTGAGGGCGTCCCCTTTTGCTTATTTGCTACCACAGAGGCAGTACAGGAATCCCTAGGATTCAGCCTGGCGGAGCTTGTTTTCGGGCACACCTTGCGGGGCATGGTAAGAGCATTAAAAGAAAAGTTCCTCTCAGAAGGATCTTCCGCAGACAATGTTCTTGATTACTTCAGCCGGTTTCGGGCTCGGTTGCATCATGCGCAATCTCTTGCGAAGGAGACACTCGCTCATTCTCAGTCCGAGATGAAATGGCGGTTTGACCAGTTTGTGCTGGTTTGGGGTTGGAGATCAGATACTCGCGCTATTGCCTTTACCTGGTTCCACGCTCTCTGCGCTCTTCTCTGGTCCCTTCCGAGTCCTTCAGATTCTAAGTGATACTGACTACGTGATAGAGACGCCTGACAGGAGACAAAAATCCTGCGTGTGCCACATAAACGTGCTGAAGACCTACCACTCGCGTGGAATAAGTGCACCTGATGGTCCAGCTGAACGCGTCAGGCGGTAGCCACGGTGTCTGAGACGTTATCAGGAGAAGAGGACAGTGGGTTAGAGCGTGTCTCAGCTCGATCCGCGCGTCTGCCTAACGCCTAACATAATTGAATTATTTACTGAGTATCCCTGTCTTTTTTCTGATGTTCCCACACCCACCACGGTAGTGGAGCATGATATAGATGTTCAAGGCGCCCGGCCGATTAGACAACACCCCTACCAGGTCAACTCTGTTGATGCAGCAAGAATGTGGGTACTTATTACCGAATGGGTTGGCGCGGCCCAGTTAGTCCGCCTGGAGCTCACCCTGTCTGCTGGAAGACAAGCCTGATGGCTCAACATGTTTCATATCCGACTTCAGGAAGTTTAACACGGTAACCAGGTCCGACTCGTACCCGCTGCCACGCATGGAGGATTGTGTCGATACTATCGGCTCAGCGCAGTACGTTAGCAAGTTAGATCTGCTTAAAGGGTACTGGTAGGTGCCACTGACAGCTTTTGGTATGTGCAATGCGCTGGCGACCTTTCAGCGTCTCGTAAACACTGTGTTATCAGGGCATTTCCAATTGAAATGCATACTGATGATGTAGTTGTGTTCACCTCGAGCTGGTCCGATTATGTCACCAAGCTGCGTGAAGTTTTTAGCCGGCTCGCAACACATCTCTAACTCCCAACCTTGCCAAGTGGGAGTTTGGGAAGGCCACGGTCACGTATTTAGGTAAGCAGGTTGGGCATGGACAGGTCCGACCGGTAGACCGGTTTGCTCATTTGTTTTTTTGAGGAGTACCTTCTTGAGATGTTTTGCTAATAAATCAATTAAACACTCAGCTAGATCCATCTAGTCTTAATGTTAGTCCACTTTTCCTCCTTTGGTTGGGGGAGCTCCCCCAAACCTGAGTTCTGGCAAGGATGCTGCCGCCCACTCTGATGCTGCTGCTTGGAGGTTGGAGAGGTAGGTGGACCGGGCTTTGTTGAGGGCATCTTGTAGAGGTGGGGACGGATTCGAGATTCCTGAAGGTCATTTTCCGTTTGAGTTTGGGGGTAGGGATGGGAGCGAGAGAGATAGTGAGTGAGAGAGAGAGAGAGAGAGAGAGAGAGAGAGAGAGTCCTTTATTGTCACTTAGTACCAAGGCCACAGTACAAGTAAAATTGGTCATCAACCTGTCCGTACATGTACAAACATACATACAATATGACAGATGGGTGGGACAGGAAGACAGAGATGAGAGAAAGTACAACATAACAACACGAAGAGAGAGGGGGACAAAAAAGAACAACCCCCAGACTATGCTCCAGTGGGCGTACAGTGTAGGAACAGGTGAAAAACCCCAGCACATAAGCATATACATTTCACAACAGAAAAACACATGACTTGCAACAGGAGAGGGTAGTGGGGAAGTGAGGTGGGCCAGCGGGGACAAGCAGCCATCCGGTCCTGCAGCCATCTTCGGCGCTGGTCACAGACCCTCCCGTTCACACTGGGGGTGCAAAGCAGCAAAGGCGTGGGATGGGGGGCAGAATGTGTGTCTGTATGCGTGTAGATGTGTGTGTAGGCCTGGTGAGTCGCTTTGGCTGGAGTCCTAATCAGTAGCAATTGATAACCAAGATGTTAGTCATATTGCGGTTCGCAACCACAGTCTGGATGCCGACAGCTCTGCCCACCGCTTCAATCATGTCGTACAGCTCTGTGGGGCTTCAGACAGCTGCCATCGAATCCTTAATTTGTCGATAAACCAGGGCAATGCCTAATTCAATCAGCAAAAGACATGTAATCATGGTTCCAAATAGGTAGATGTCTTCGATGTTCCACTGAAGGAGCCGCCAGGCACACAACACGCCACTTCTCCCACGAGTCCATCATGTAACCAGCTGCGAACGTCCCGGCAGGACAGGTGGGCTCCCAGGAACCCAAGCTTCTTGTCGAAATGACGGGGTCAATTGCGTTGAGAGACCAGCTGATCAAATCAGCTTTGGAGAGCAGTGCGGAGAGAGTCTCTCGGGGTAGTAGACGAGACGAGACAAAGAGCGAAGCAGGAGAGATAAGGGAGAGGAGCGAAAGGAAAATGGGACCGCCTTCATTGAGAGCCCGAAGAAGAGTGTTGATGTCCATGGTTATTGCCAGATCCACAAACAACATATGTCTAATGTGTAGCGTACAACGACTGGGACCAGAAAATAATTACTTTTGACTCCATGGAAACCCAATCTTTTTTTTTTACGATCTCATAGGTTCCATGGGGTCTACCATTCATAGGAGCGTCCAGCTGCTGCCATCTTGGATTCGCCATGTTTCTACGGTAGTTCAAGAAGGACAAACTTAACGCTGGCTCCTACAACAATTTGTAATGCAATATTTGGTGTAGGTGGTTCTTGAAAAAGAAGAGAAGAAAAAGACTGGTGGTGTAGTAGACTAGTAGTAAATGACCATGGACTGTATATAAAGAATAAACTACAAAGACGGAGTAAAGGGCCGTCCACACCAAGAACTATAACTATAAAGATCATGATAAGGATAGAGATGGCAGCAATCCACACTGATGAACAACATGGCGGTGTTGCTAGGTTACTCCAATCACATATTGCGCACACCTCCCGCAATATTGTTTAACGATATGCTTATCTCAATTTGGGATTCCCAAGGGAGTGACTGTGCCACACATAGGGCGAGTGGCGCTTGGCTCGGTGCCATGGTGCCGCTGATCGGCGTGGTGCCATTGATCGGCATGGCGGCGCTGTTCCAGCAGATCCGCGTGGTGGCGGGACTTTTGTGGCATTTGCCCACATTGCCCTGTGGCTGGTCCGTCACTATCTGTGAGTGACGGAGTGACATGTCATTTCAGATGGATTTTGATTGGCTGTCAGTATTTCTACCGTTAGAAATCGCTATCAAACCGCTTTGAAAGTGATCCAAACGATATTGTCCTCCACTATCATTGTCGTTATAGTTGTGGTGTGGACTCTGCCATCCACTTGAGTTACAACAAATTATCTTTATAGTTATAGTTCTTGGTGTGGACGGCCCTTGATAAGAGATTGTTACTGAAAAAGTTGATGCCGTGGTGATGAAGACATCCTTGTTTTTCTTGCGTAGTTTTTCTTAATTGATCTGGATTGGATTGGCAGACTAAACGTTGATTTCCAGTATACTGCCCACATCGGTGCAATGCATGCAATGCTGCAGGGAGGGGGTGAGCAAAAGAGCGTTGCGATATAGAAACTCACCATTAGTTGGTGACAAAAACGCGTATTAATACACACTGCACCTTTAAAGGTAATGGTATTGGTACTGGTATCGAAATGTTTTTTAAATGAGAGAGATAAGTCTCCATTTCATTTTTGACTAGGATTTTAGATATCTCTAAAAAATATTTCTGTTTTGCTTTTTTGTTGTTTTGAGGAGTACCTTCTTCAGACGATTTGCTAATAAATCAGTTAAACATTTGGCCAGATCCATCTCGTCTTTATCCTAGTTTCTTCCTTGCGTTAACAAGCAACATGAATTTCAGTTATCTCCGCAGCAGTCAAACCTTTTACCCAATTATGGTAATAGTTTCCTAATCTCTGTTTGTTAATGACAACAAATTTTTCTTAAAGTACTTCCTGAAATTCTTGTCTCGTAATCCATAGATAAGTGGACTAATGGCTCGTGGCAGCATCTGTACCAATAAAAAGGTAGCAAAGAGGGAGTCTGTAAAATCCTTGGGAAACCATGTCAGCAGAGCAACCGTGAGTGGGGCGGATGCATATGAAGACATGGAGAGCAGAAGCTGGAAGCCATGGAGGAGGATGGTGTTCCTGGCCTTCTTCGCATCTTTGTCAGCCGCCTTTGCAGTAAACAGAATCCTAAAGTAAGTGTAAAAGATGGTGATCCAAACTATAACTAGAAACACCATATATGTAATGTCCCTCTTCTGAATAAGCAGCGGAGTTGGGAAGACAGATTCCCTGCGACAGAAAGCCTTTGAATGAAAGAAGCCAACTGGCTGTGTGGCCCAAGTAATGAACACATCGGGAATAACTGAGAAGAAAGTCGTCATCCATATAAGGCCGAGTGCCACGAATGTCATCTTGATGGTGCAGATCCGCATTTGTTTAAGTGGGTGGCAGATGGCGACGTAGCACTCGATGGCCATGCAGGCCAAGTTCAGAGGAGTGTTTTCAGAGGTGAGGATCAAAGGAATCATTAGGGTGCAGCAGATGGAGACACTAATGCGGTACACAGTGTAACAGATGATGAAGATGATGTTGGCCAATGTCATTTGGATCATGTCATTGATCACCAGGTGTATAAAGAAGATGTAGCGCGGATTGGTGTAAAACATCTGGAAGGTGAAAACAAAGAATGTCTGAATAGTCAAATGATTGAGAGGCATATTTTTAGCATCTTTACTCTTAAAAAGCTATAATCAGAAAATGTAATGCGCTTTTTTTGCAAATCCAGATGAAAGATCTTTCTTTCCAAGGATGTACCTGCATTAAAGATATCCTTGGCTTGATGTTGCGACGGGATAAACTGAAATGAGGTTTTTCTGGGGTCTGCGGTCACTTAAGTGTGTCCCTAATCTTTTACATATATTTAGCAGTTAGTGGCAGCACATCATCAAGCATACAAACCTGGTTTTTGTGGTAGATGTGAATGAGGCCTCCACTGGTGCAATTGATGGTGATCGTGAGGGCCACGACGATCAGGTTTTTGACCAAGGCTTTGGTAAAAGAGTCACGATACTGGAGCACCACTGTCATGTTGGAAGAAGTGACATTCATCCCCCGACAGCTGTAGTGAAATCTCAAACACAAAAAAGAGCATGTTATTCAAATATCTAAGCCATTCCTTCGATTCCTTTGTAGAAGGTGAACATCACAGTCACACCAAGCATCAGAAAACCTCATCCAACCCTTGACAAATAGATAATCATATCATCTGAAAAGCACTTACATTTCACACATTAATTACTGTATTTCGTAATCCCAAACGTGAAATCTCTGTGTTCACACTTTTATAGATAAATAATCACCAAACCATTACTTCATATTGCTCCATATCTATGATATCATGGAACCTCATTGTTTCTGGCTAGTCTCCAACAAGAGATGTCTGACATTTGGTTCATATAAACAACACAACTTTTAGACACTGGGAGGACATGTTGGGAATCACCCTAAAGCAGCTCCCTACTGTCCAGCTTGCCAGTAAGATTAGGAAAACAAATGTTTGTTATTTGATTCTTTTTTCAACCCCCCCCCCCTAAAAAACGAGTATTTGCTGTACATAAAGAGGCCAAAGATGATGAGAAAATAAGACTGTGGCAAGTGAGAATGTGTTTCATTAAAAAGTCACAACAAGCATCACAAAACCATATGTTGAATGGTTGAACAGGTATGTAATCTGTTATCGTAAAATAAGGAGCTGTGTTTCCATCGTTATAGATGGGATTTAGAGTTTTTGATGGTTAACCCACCTAAGATCCACCTGGGCAAGAAAAACAAAAATAAACAAAGAGAAAGAAAATCAATCAATAAAGCACACTCAAACTTTATCTCCTACCTCATGTTCAACACACTATGGAGCCACTTCTACATAACCAGTCGCATGACAGAATGTGGTCGCGGTTAACCAGTATCTGATACTCACCTTAGATGAAGCATTGAGATGCAGACGGCAATGTCAAGGCTCCAAGATATTCTAACTTTATATGTGCTGTGTTTAAGGTACTCCCAGGAAATATTTGTGCAAGTGTGTGTGTGTGTGTGTGTATGTGTGTGTGTGAGACACACACACAAAATTCTTGCAATCATGAGTCATAATCAACAAATAACTGTATGTCAACTCTCAACTCAACAGTCCAAATTGTAATTGGTTCTATGTGTTGTTTTACATTTGTAAGCGACACTTTGGATGCAGATACAAAACTACAAAACCATCATACTTTGAATACAGCAAGAATTTGTTATCATAACACTACAGGGCCACAGGGCTCTGGCACATTACTTACTTCTCCAGCCACAAAGCAGTTAGTCATACAAAACTGGCCTTGTTATACCTACAAAAAAAA
>CAESWR010000735.1:86558-96660 GCA_903171835.1 Mullus surmuletus | reverse complement strand
CCTACAAAAAAAAACAAATTAAGGCTCAATTTTGTTTTGACATGAGACCAGGGCCAGCCGCTGGCACAAACGCTCTATATGGTTGTTGAGGGCCACAACCGCTAGGGGGGCCACACAATCAGAGTATGATTTGGCTTTTTGAGCCTCTCTTTATTGTAACATTAACTAAATGGAAAGAACCTATATCCACACATATGCCACATATAGGTCCCAAATAGGCTACATATAGGTTGCATATAGGTGAAATTCAGGTGCATATATGTGCATATACAGGGCATATATCCACACATAGTTCCTATATGTTCATAAAACAGGGCATATAGGTCTCCTATATAGCTTATCTATCCACATATAGGCACTATATGTTTCACATTCATAATATAATAATAATAAAAATAATAATAATACAATTTATTAGTAGAACTCTTTTCAAAACAAGGTTACAAAGTGCTTAACATGAACATATACAAGTGTAGTGCCGTGACACACAAAACAGAGGCACATACAAAACAGGAACCCAACATATCCGACCAAAGTGACTGGGGCAAGGAAAAACTCCCTTTTAGGAAGAAACCTTGGGCAGATCCACGACTCGGGGTAGGCGGTCATCTGCTTAGACCGGTCAGGTTAGCACACAAACAATTACAAAAAAGAAACGCTGCATATGGAGGGCAGGAAATAGGTAAACAAGGTCATAGAGGGGACTCAAAGGCCAGGCGATAGAGGTGAGTTTTTAGCTGGGTTTTAAAGGAGGACAGTGAGTTCGCCAGTCTGAGCATCTCGGACAGATGATTCCACAGACAAGGAGCTCGGACGGCGAAGGCGGCATCCCCCCGGGTCCTCAACCTTGATTTGGGGACGGCCAGCAGGTTCCTGCTAGAGGACCTCAGGTTGTGGGCAGGCATATATGGGGTTAATAACTCTACGATGTAAATTGGGGCAAGGTCATGAAGTGCCTTGAAAGTTGTCAATAGAATTTCAAAGTCTATTCTGAAAGTGACTGGCAGCCAGTGGAGGGAGGCTAACATGGGAGTGATGTGCTCCCTTTTCCTTGATCCAGTTAGCAGTCTGGCAGCTGCATTGTGGACCAACTGGAGTCTACTGAGTGATTCTGTGAGAGGCATGTCAGGACACCATTACAATAATCAAGACGAGATGAAATGAAGGCATGGGTGATGATTTCACAGTCTTTAGAGCTTAACGTGGACCTTATTCTGGAGAGATTCCTGAGGTGGTAGAAGCAGGTCTGGACCAGCCTGCTGACGTGGTTCTCAAAGTTCAAGTTAGAGTCAAATAGAACACCAAGGTTCCTGGAGACGGGTTTAACGTTCTCGGATAAAGGGCCCAGAGACAACTCCAGACAACTTCAGCCGGAGGAAATTTGTTGACATCCATGTTTTGATGTCAGTTAGACAGTCAGCTAGGCGGGCTCAACAGTGCGACCATTTCACTTGTATTTGCGACCAAAAAAAGATGTGTGCGAATTGCAAAATGTATTTAGGGGCACATGTGCGCATAAAGAAAATCAGCCGAATGTTACCGAAAATGTTGGAAGTTTTTCCACAAAAAGTTGACGCCGAATAGGATGCTGGCCCGCAGCGAAGGGCATTTGGAGGGTTTCTTCAATCACACCCCCCCCCCCCGTGGTCCGACGTTTCGAGCAACAACCCCCTGTCCTCCAGCTGAGCCGTAGTGGAGCCGGATGGCAGACGCATTGTGTGGAAACACGCACATTGATTATAATTGGAATTTAGCCATAAGTGAAGCCTCCAGCGGCCAAACCAGTTCGTCCTCCACCGGTAGGAAATATAAGTTCCGCATATAACGCATATAAGTAAATATAAGTATATATATAAATATATATATATATATAAGTATATATAATATAAATATAAGTTCAATCCTCAATGGCTGAAGACATTTCTATGGATCAATTTCGAGGACAATTTGATGTAGTGCAAGTACTGCAAAACGCAAAAACAAGTAGGCAACTCGACATTTGTTGCGGACAAGCCCCACCTCAAGCGAGATGCCTGTACTCTGCAGAGATGCTACATCGCCAGAGAAACCTCGGGCACCTTGCAGGCGGCTGTGAGGAGACAATTGAAAATAAAATTTAATATAGCCTATCATTTTGCATTTGTATCCAGTGATGGGCAGTAGCGCCGCTACATGTAGCGAAGCTATTAGTTAAACTACATTTTCCAGTAGCTTGACCGTAGCGTCGCTGCTTTATGAATCAAGTAACTTTCCTGTAGTGACGTTATATTTTTGATCAAGTAGCGACGTAGCGTCCACAAACGCTACAAAATCCAGGACATGAAAACAGGTTTGCTATTTTGAAACAACAATCAGAGTGAACAATCAATCAGTTATACAGTCTATGGTTGGACATGTTCATGCGCGAGCTTTCTACTCTGCCTCTCCTGTCTGTTTCTATCGAAACATGCGCATGCGTACGACAGTGGAACTCGCAGAACGACACACACACACACACGATGGAGGAGGAGACAGCAGGAGAGCGAGAAGATCAGCCAACTGACCCTACCACACCGTGGCCTTATCTTCAGAGATATATGACACTTGTTGAATTCTCAGATAAAAAGTATGTGTTCAGATGTCTGCTTTGTGATCCAAAAACCAAAATGTTGTCGACGTCCAAGACATCGAACACCAACCTAAGAACTCACATTCAGGTGAATCACTAATTTCCCTCCTGCAGTATGCAAGTAAAATGTCTAGCGTCAGTGTAAATCCCAACTCACTTTAGCCAAGTGTTGTATGTAAATTAGTAAAACGAAAGCTACCCAGCTAACTAGCAAGCAGTGTGTGGTGGGAAGGGACTAGCCAAGTGGCTAGGCCCTAGTGTTTTTTTAAAAAAAAGCTTCTGTAGGCTAGTTTTTATAATTGTAAAATTCGATTAGCTTGGTGTTTTATCAGGTTCAGTTATTCAGACATGAGTGATGTTCAAGGTCCTTGGCCATAGAGAGCTCATGTGGCCAAGCCTAGCCATTTGTTTTACATAGCCTATTATATACATATACATATTTTATTATGCTGCTCATAAAGCAATGTCTACACTGTTAGGTCATTGGCTGATCTTTAATAAATGTTTTAACCAGTGTATCAGACTCATTTTGAATTGATCTGACATTAGGTTGGTACAACGTTAAGTAGCTTCTAATGTAGTTAAGCTACTTTTAACACATTTGTGTAACTTAGCTTGCTATATTTCTATAGGTGGTAGCTTTTGTGTAGTGAAGCTTAATTTATTGTTGAGTAACTGATAGCTTAGCTCACTACACTGGACAAGTAGCTTGCCCAACACTGTTTGTATCTAAGTTGACTGAGCAGACATTTGGGGGGATTTTCTTCTTTTTTTTACTTTCCAGGGTTCCAAGATGTTGTCACATTTTCAAAAATAAACAAATGAAATGAATGCTTGCTTGTAAATGTTTCTGTGTATCCATTTTATAATGGAAAACACGTTATTTCATCAATTTTCATTGTGCCCCTAAAGTTCTTTGTGTGCTCCTTACTTTTTCAACTTAGGAGCGCATGTGCTCCTTGTGAAAAAAGTTAGTATCAAGCCCTGCCTATATGTACATATAGATACATATAATATAGGGAATCAGCCAATTTTTTATGTCACCTATATGTCAAACCTATATGTGGACCTATATGCTAAACATATAGGTTACATATAGGTTCTTTCCATCACACAACATAGAAACAGATGTATAAGTAAAGGAGCGAAAAATAAACGAGCAAAGTAAGTCCGTTTCTGATTTGCTGCTTGTGTGTTCGCTGGTAAATATCTATGAACAATTGTGGTGGCTCCGAAAAGAAAATGTAGGAGTGGTGCTGAAGGGCAGAAAAAGAGAAAAATGGAGTTGGAAAGAAGAAAATGGGTATATGACACATAATACGAGTGCAACACTCCCAGCAACCCCCCTTCCCAAGGATATGAACGACAGACACACAGCACAGCAGTTATTAAAAAGCATGAGCAATTTCACGTTGTATCACATGTCAGACACCATCAACTGTACCAGCACACTATTAAACTTAATGATAAGATAGCCGTAAGATGAACTCTGAACTCTAGGCTGAACTCTGCAGCCGGGAATGCATGTGTTTGCCTTCAGTTGCGGGCAGCGTGTGTGAGTGTTTTGGGGCCACAACAAAATCTTACTTAGGGCCACCAAAATCCTAGGGCCGGCCCTGCATGAGACACAAAGGCAACAGGACTCTCAGGATCTCTGTGTGTCTTAATTGCTGATTAGAACAGCCAATGGGTGCTGATTGGTCAATAATCACTTCTGCCATCTCAGTGTCTTCAGTGTCTCTGAAATTCTTATTGCCATGTTTGATAGACATCAATACAACAATGAAAGGAACAGAGGCATCAAAGATGATTTATTGTGAAATGTTGATGACAGATGACGAAAGTATGTTAGTTATGAGATTGACACATGTTGCCATGCACATTATTTTCTTCTCCCAAAACCCTCTTTTTCATTGAGATGTAGTTTCTTTGTGTTGCTGAGTTTGTTAAGGTTTGGTGACCAAGATGAGTCAGAAGTTTATCGAGTTTAAAGTTAGTTTAACTCAGACTTAATGGAAAAGTCCATTTGTGCTTATTTCTGTGTGAAGTTACATAACAGATACCCTTTCAGGTACTTCCTGAAGCATTTGTCTCTAACGCCGTAGATGATTGGACTAATGGCTCGTGGTAGGATCTGCACAATAATGTAGCAAGCAAACAGGGAGTCTGCGTAATTCTGCGGGAACCAATGCAGCAGAGCCTGCTTCAGAAGCGGTTCTGCATAAACCGCCATACACAGCAGCACCTGAAATCCGTGGATGAGGATGGTGTTTCTCGCCTTTCTTACGTCTTTAGTAGCCGTCTTTGCAGTAAACAGGATCTTGAAGTAAGTGAAAAAAATGACAAACCAAACTATCACGAGGTACACAATGTAGGTAGCATCCCGCTTCTTAATGAGGTGCGGGTTTGGAAAGGCGGTCTCTCTCAGGCAGAACACGCGCATGTTGAAAATGTCTGGTGGCTCAGTGGCCAGAGTGATGAAGAGGTCGGGCATCACAGACAACATGCTCGTCATCCAGATGAAAGTGATCAGCGTCAGCGTTCTCCTGACCGTGCAGATCTGCACGTGGTGGAGCGGGAGGCAGATGGCGATGTAGCACTCGACAGCCATGCAGGACAGGTTCAGAGGCGCGTTTTCAGTGGCGAAGAGAGCCAGCAGGATGAAGATGCAGCAGACGGAGACATGTATTTTGTAGATGGCGTAGCTGATGATGAACAGCATGACTGTCAGAGTCACCAGGATCATGTCATTGACCACCAGGTGGAAAAACAGGATGTAGCGTGGGTTCGTGTAGAAGCACTGAGGGGTGGAAAGATGGGTTTCACACCAATCAGTCAGTCAATCATTGCTTATCATGGCAAAACATTCCAAGCATCATCATAATGTACCGTTTCCCCATCATGCTGAGGGCAATCCTGCATTTGTCTACACAATCGCAACATTTTTTTGCTGTATTTCTTCATTAAATAACGCTAGAGGTCAACGAAGGTCAGTCACACCTGGTGTTTGCGAAAGGTTTGGATGAGGCATACATTGATGTAGTTGATGGAGAGCCCCAGCACCACCACAATCACATTTTTGGTCACAGCTTTGGTGAGGGAGTCTCTGTACTCGATGACCACAGTCACATTAGGAGACGAAGCGTTCATCTCACAAAAGCTGGGCTCTAACAAAGAAGAAAGCATGACAAGGGGATTTGCAAATTAACAGTTGTTTAGAATATTCAATTCAAACTTAAACTTTATTTCTTCTAGTTCCCGTGGACATATGTGGTGCTCACCTCAGACTCTGAAGGATGAACCTCAGGGAGAAAAATCTGAACAAATGGGCTGTGACTGCCTCACACCAAGCAGTTAACCCACAGAATCCATGAAATGTGCACATTGAAAAAAAGGTGAAATATAAGATGGCATGTATACTACGTTCCTCTATGCATCATCAGCCACAAATTTTCTCCTCTGAAGGTTTTTATCTGCTCTCAGATTTTTTCAAATTGTTCATTTTTTGCCCAAAATCCCATCTCCTGATTAGTCCCAGAGTCCTCTTTAGAATCTTGACAAGAGAGGATTCAAAGTTGCAAATGTTCTCCAAAAGAGAGGAATAAGCTCATCCAACATCTGCTGAGGAACGTCCTCCACAGACAGACTGCCTCTAGACTTCTTACCTACTTATAACAGACACCAGTGTCAGCAACCTGGTTCCTGGTGTGATCCAGTGGAAGGATCAAGTGATCCCGACACGTTTTTATATACAGTGGATGATGGACGTGGGCACGGGAAAGACCAATGATTCCACACTTCATCCCAGTGTTTTGTTTTTTTGTTGCTGTTGTTTTGCTGAAACTGAAACTCATGGGGTGTACTCACACCTGCAGTGTTGAATGGAACCCGGAGGTGTGGACACACAATTGACCTCTGGTAAGGGAGCAAACGCTGGTTAATTTCAAACGTAGAACGCTTCACGTGAATCAAATGCAAGAAGCGGAATTATGGGTGACTACAACCAAACATTTGTGTGTAGCTTGCTTTCCAGTGGCGGGCCGTGCAATTCACACTTAGGCCTTCAGTGATGTCCTACTTAGTCTGACTTAGTGACCACGGCTGGAGAAATAGTATACAGAAACACACTCACGCACTACTGGGCATTAAATCACCTCAATTATGTACAAAACGAGCTATTTTCCGGCATCCGGCAAACCCACATCAGCAATTACCTGTTCCTTGAGCTGTGTATCCACTCGGGTGTCCCCAAAAGTTTTTAAAGCACCGTAGCTTGCAAGTGTCCAGTCGTGCTTTGGTCTCTCGTTGCTGCCTTAGTTAAACAATTGTAGTTTGCAAATCCAGTGTAGCTCCACACATCGCTAACCAGGTGTGGCTCTGGTGTGGGTCGGTTGATCTGCATAGCACTGCCGGCTCTCACAACCCACAACTTGTATGATTGGATACCTACTTGTGAGTCACAAGTGAGTATCCAATCACAGGACGCGTTCATGTCACGTTCAACCTGAGGCCAGCTAGAAGGCCCACTGTCAACAACTTGTGATCTGATTGGCTATCGCAACTGTCTATCAACTGTATGTGCCCGTTCACTTACATTGCACAGACGCCCGCATTGTTGATCCTGAAGGCTTTGGGCAGATTTCATACAGCCTGGCAACACAAGCTAGCTGAATTCTGATTGGATAAAAACTCTAACCTTAATAACAACAACACTGGAAGGAATCTACTATTACTACTAAGCAATGAAATGGAAATTCGGAACCCAGGGGTAGCATGTACAAAGAAAATAGTAAGGGGCCTAAGATGGACCCTTGGGGGACCCCACATTAAAGAAGGGCTGCATTGGAAGAATAGGTGAAAAGACCAACTCTTGTCAGTCAGATATGATTGGAACCCTCAAGGAGCTGCAGCCTTAATGTCCACATGGTCCACGGTGGGATAAAAGAATCAAATCTTAAAGGTCACCTTCTATGGGGTATTTGACACAATTCATTTTAGTTGCCAGAGCTCCAAAAACAATAAAAAATAAATAAAAATTTCCCGCAAATTCAGTTTTGGTACTTAATTTCAGCCAGTCTAAAAGTGGCTCTTGTGAGCTCTCCTGAGAATGGGCTGTTTCTGTGCCTGTACCTTTAAATGTCAGTGAGCTGTGTCTGGCCACGCCCACTCCACGCTCCTATTGGCTAGGGGATGCGGTTTTTGCTGGTGTACGTTCTTAGTTTCTTAATTGAAGCACGTTTCAGAATGGTTGGTTAATTTTTTTTCCAAATCTCTTATTTTGTTCATATGTGTTGTTTCAGTTACTAGCATGTAGCTAACGCTAGCTCCAGCTAATAGTAAGGCTCATCTTATCTGGGGGCTGGTGGGCAGCAGCCTCTACAGTCGGGGGGAGTGGACAGAGACTTCCACCTCACACGTTTCCAACGCTCAGATCCGCTCATTTCAGCTCACAGTGGGCGAAAAGTGGAGAAAGCAAGTAAACGAGGTGACAGAATCTTTTCATTTTTGGGCCTCATACTCTACGGGGACATATGACTGTTAGAAAACCTTCAGAAAATGAATTTGGCTCCGAAGGTGACCTTTAAAGCATGAAATGAGTGTCCCGAATCAAGGGCTATAAGATGCATAAGTTACCATGACAAGGTCCCCTGGTAAAATAGTAACCAGCTTCATGAAAACCTGGGGTTTACCCTGCACTTACCCTGCTAAAGCTATCCAGCTTTGTAGTACAAGTGGTGGGTGGTAGAATTATGCTATGATTTGGAAGCCAGCTGGTGAAAAACTGATTCTATTTACTCGTATTAGGCAGTTTAAACTGCTATTAAACAGCNNNNCCCCCCCCCATTGGCAGAATCCTGAGCTCTCCTATTGCACTTCTACACAGTACAAAAACAGAAAATCCTCTGAAAACCTTTGGAGGTTCTTCACTGTGAAACTCAAGAAAGATGTAAACTCACTCTCCGGCTCTTGGAGGTTTCTTGACTATGAGAAACCCAGAACATTGAGCTATCTGAAGTGGGCACCATCAAATTGTATTAAAACTAGAATTTGTTCTTATTTGATGCCGCAATGTGACCTAGATGATCAAAATCGGCCTTTCACTTTTTGACCTTTTTTGGAATTTTTGGACTTTATGCAGAGTGAAAACTTGTGACTTTCTTTGTGTTTTTTTTCTCCCGCTGCAGTCAATGTACAGCAAGTGTCTTTGTTGTGTTTTTTCGCAGAAAGTTCTTCTGGGACCTTCTGACATTTTCAGTAATCCTCAGTGTATTCAGCAAGTGAGTCATGCTGCAGGACACGGAGCGAGCTGCCGCCTCCGCCATCCTCATTAGGGCCTTCAATGGTAAAAGGTCGCGCTCAGTGGGGCAGCTCGTTACGCAGCACTTAGCATGCAACAAACACACACACACACACACAAGTGCAGCATCACTGGGATTTATTAGAGACGTCTTCTGAGAGAGTGTCCCACCGCCGTTAGGATGGTCCGTCATTAGTGGGGGCTTTGAGTCTGCTCCACTCACTTTGATATTTACTCTGATTATTGACTGTAAATGGCCGCTTGTTGTTGTCAATTAGAAACAAGGGCGGCGTCCTCAGCGGAGGACTCGTGATTATGTTCCTCGAACTGACAGTAGCAGGAAAACAAAACGTGGTTCTCGGCGGGCGTGACCTTTCTCTACATGTCGCTCCCCTCGTGAAGTTTGTTTGCTGGGGAGCGAACTCTATCTCATTTAGGATCAAACTTTACTATGAAGTTGAAAAGACACCAAACTTTTCTCTTGAATATTAATCTTAACATTAATCTTCAATAAATCAAAAGCTAAATTAATTTGCATTTTCTGTGTGTTTAGTTGAGTGATCATGATCCGCCGACAGAGAATGAATTTTTAATTTTTAAAATACATATTTACTGAAATCTAAATCTAAATCTAATGAGATTTTGAAAGTTAAAAAATTCAGGAATTTGACTCAATATTCGTGGTAAAAAAACAACAAACACAGCATCTGTCGCTTAATACTTATTTGGTGCAAACTCCCTTTGTCCTTTACTTTAGATTCTGTACATCACGCTGGTCCAATGCTGTAACACAGAAGATGTGTATAAAGAGCTGATAACTAATTAATGCAAGACGAGAAAATGACCAATGTGAACTTCTAAAGGGGGTACTTATCACTTTATTTATTGAAGAACAACATTAATAAAAACATACATTCATATCTATATCATATATGATATTTTAATACTGGATGTTGCCAGTAAGCTCCAGTGTCTCAGATAATGAGCCACACCGCCATACTTGGGCTACACCTCGCCACTGGCTTTACGTTCAGCCTTAGCTTTAGCCTTAGCAGCTGGTAGGGCTCTGTGTTAGCTTTTGCGGCTGGTAGGGCTCTATGTTAGCTCTAGCTTTAGCCTAGCAGCTGTTGGCTCTCCATGCCAAACCCATGTTGACTCGAGTCTTCTGCCAGTTTATCAGAACTTCATTTGGTAAT
>CAESWR010000734.1:119876-133694 GCA_903171835.1 Mullus surmuletus | reverse complement strand
CCCGTTTTTTCTTTTTCTTCTACTGACTTAAATTAGACTCTAATACTTTGGAGAAATGATGTGTGGATGCTGCCTTGGACAACTGCTCCCCTGACTTCATTTGTCTCATGGCAAGTTTGATGGCACTGCATTTAAAAACCCATTCAATCTTATAAACCAAAAATTAAATGTAGTCGACTGTGATGGGCACTCAGTGCATCTGCTATTTATATGCTAATGTACACTCAGCCTGCCAAGGTCTGGCAAATTATTACTGCACAGCCATAAGTCAGGTGTATGGCAGAGACCCCCACACGCACACACACAGACACGCACACACACAACCATATTTAAGCGATACTGAGGATGGAGGCGAGCAGACAAGAGCAGGAGGAGGCTTCTGCGGATGTCTCCATTGTCTCCTCTGACAAGTTAATATAGCCCCCCCCCCACACACACACACACAATGTATTTTTGTCGGTCTTTCATTTTATATTTCAAACTAAAGGGGTGAATGCCTTGTGAGCAGCGTGTGTGCGATGTCTCCATCATCACTGGTCATGGCAGATGAAGACGAGTCTGTTCACACACACTCTCTCTCCACGCTGTTGCATTAGTATACATACTCGTCTTTCACTTTTGGTGTTCAATGCAAAGTTCCACCTACAACCGTTTGACGCCTCTGAGGTCTTCCTCCTGTGTCTTCCTCCTGCGTTTGGAGGTGAAGGAACCATGTTGCTGAGAGCTGTGCTGATCTGAAGTGGCAGGAATTTTGTGGATCATCTAGATCTACCGGGTCTTACTTGGACCCCACTGATTGCGTCTGTGGTTTGGAGCTCCATCCACTGTCATCCGTCTGGACCCTTGATGGTGCGATGGCTGAGTGTGGTGTTGCTGTCTGCGGCTGGCTGAGGCGCTGCTCACCTTGGTGTGACCTCCACCTCATCGGGGCCTTGAACTAGGACGCCACTTGTTGGGAGGCCAGTGGTGGCCCTAATAATGAGCTTCTTTAGCTATCTGCCTCTCCTGTGTTTGGTCTCAGCATCACACACACATACGAGAGGGTGTGTGCGTGTGCGTGCGTGTGTGTGTGTGTGTGCGCGTGCAAACCATCAGCTACAGTGACTGCCTCAAACACCGATCATTCCAATCAAACATGTTTGGGGGTCTAAGGGGGGTTCTCACTGGCTGGCCAGCAGAAGAGACATTACCATGGTTGATGTATGAAGATGAATTGAAAGCTAAGTAGTGTTTGTGCCGCTGAGGTCAGGACTGGCCAATCGCAGTCAGCCTCCATCAGGACGTCCTGTGAGAGAAGATGCTTTCCCAAATTGGAACTAATGGATTCACTGGGAGCGTCACGGTGTGGGTGTGGATTTGATGCCTATCTGTGGACCAGCTTGATATCAGCAACCACAGAAGCACCCTGGGCGTCACAAACCCCCAGTGGCCCTTGGTAGGACCCCATCATCATCATCATCACCACCACCACCACCACCACCACCATCCTCCTCCTCCTCCTCCTCCTGCTCCTC
Source organism: Mullus surmuletus (assembly GCA_903171835.1). Taxonomy (NCBI): domain Eukaryota; kingdom Metazoa; phylum Chordata; class Actinopteri; order Syngnathiformes; family Mullidae; genus Mullus; species Mullus surmuletus. The sequence goes on along the minus strand of CAESWR010000734.1, from coordinate 132,180 downwards.
CTCCTCCTCCTCCTCCTCCAGGTCTACTCACAGTCGCATGAAGCCGAGCGCAGCGTCATTGGCCAGCTTGTATAATGTATAATAATGACTATTTTGATCACAGATTGAGACGAGGTGGAGGGGGGAAGTGAAGTCGACAGCCCAGAATAAGCTCCCTGACAGGGGGAGCTCGGGGAAGCTCTGGGCTGGCTAATAGAGCTGCCAGGCGAGGTTAGTGAAATAAAGATGTCACCTTATACATCATATAAGCTGACTGCTCCCTGGAGACGGGCTTCATGTGTGTGTGGCGGGGGGGGGGGGGAGTAATGACTGAATGGGACAGTCAGAGAGGGGAGGGGGAGTGGGCAGTGGGTTTCTCATTATGGTGGGCTCCCACGGGACATTTTTAGCTACTAATGAATAGGGGAGCATGGTGGCAATAGATATGTGCAATGTTGTTAAAGCTTTAGCCCTAATTACTTTATAAATACACCCAAAGCCCTCACACTCGCTGACTGATGTCCTGCCTCAGCATAGCAGACAAATAGTTTTGTATATTTTGTAACCACAGTAAAAATGAGGCTGGATTAACTCCAGTCATGAGCTCGTGGAGAACTAATTCAGGTTAAAGAAATCATGCACTTAAGATTGTTTAAAAAGGCAAAAGGACAAAAGGTGGATGTTGGCTCCTGCAGCCGTAGCTCTGGCTTCGAACTGGTGTGAAACCATCAGCAGCAACATGATCAAAGCCTGCCCGAGTCTGAGGGCACCAACCAGAACAACACGCACCAACAACACTGGGATCAGGCCAGCTTGCACACACGCAATATGTGGCCTTTATTTCAATTACATCTGCATGTCTAACACTTTGAACTCCTGTCTGAATCCCCAAACTTGCTGACAGATCGAGATGAGAGCTTCTATACTGCAAGCTGCTCAGGCAGCTCATCACAGAGCCAGCCTCTCCACCAAGCCTCGCAACACTCTGACCACTCATCAAACTAAATCACATCAGCAAAACACTCTTGCCAGGGACTTTAACACCTGCATCTGTCAAGGTTCAGGACGAGAGGAGCAGCGGCTTCATCCACTGACGGGCTGGCTGCGGCCGCCGGGCGGGGGCGCTTCCTGCTGGTCGCCGCAGATTCTCCTCTTTGGACGGCATGGCGGAGGCGGAGTGTTTGAAGCTGATGCAGCGCCGCACTGCAAACGTGTGGCACACTTTGTCATTTTGTTTTGTGCCTCCGAGCCTCCATCAATTTGCTGCCCAGCTTTATTCTCTCAATTCCGGCTCTGCTTTGAGTGAACACGGCGCTGGAGGCGGCGTGATGCATAACGAGCGGAGGAAGCCCAAAACATTTCCACCATGGAAGTGTGAGAGAGACACATTCAGACAATGAATGCAGGAGTGGAAAAGAGGAACGAAATAGAGCAATAGTCTCTCTTTGTTTATCTGCAGTGAGGAACAGGCGGCCACATCCATTGTGCAGAGATAAGATGCTCTATCAGCAGTAAACAAGGCCGGCCTGTATGGATGGAGCGCGCCGTGACTGAAGACGCTCTTAAAAACAGATATGCTCAAATAAGTCTACATGTCTTATCCCTTCCCAAACAGCAGCCCGTGTTCTCAGTTAGCGCACACGCCTCTGGAATACATCACCATATCAAAGCAGCGGTCCCTGCGGGGGGGCACCGGAGCCGCCAGCCTGTTAGAGAAGCTGAGGGCAGAGCCAGCGTGTTAGCAACTGGAGCCCGGGTGCATTGTGGGTGAGAGCCGGGCGGGTGTCTCCTCTCTCTTTGGAGGGGCCGAGCCGCTGAGCTGCCCACTCCCACTCCCACTCCCACGCCCACGCCCACCGGCGGGTTACTGCGCTGCTCTCCATCTGGCTTCTTCTCTCTCTCTCTCTGCAGCTCGGCCGTGTTGTTATGGGAAACTATAGTGAGGGAGAAAGCAATCGTGTGGTGTGTCAGCCAGCCGATAGAGAGAGACCCGGTAATGGAAGGCCTTTTAAGGCTAAAAAGGAAAAGCTAATTATGATAAAGGGGCTGTAAGTTGTGTGGTTATCGCAGCGCTGGGCCTGCTGGTGCAGCAGACTGGTCCCTGACAGTGATAACCAGGCGGAGGGAGACGCGCGGCGCTCTGTCACTGTCACTCTGCTCCTCTCAGCCCGGCCCGGCTCGGCTCGGCTCTGCTGGGCGCCGCTCAGCTCAGGCCGTCAAACATGTAAAGCACTTCTTATTCATTGCTCCTTTAATAAGCTGCTGCTGCTGCTGCTGCTGCTGCTGCTGCTGCTGCTGCTGCTGCTGCTGCCGCGCGGGTCCTGGCTGCGCTCTGCCAGCACTCAGGGAGACTCAGAGAGACGTCCGAGCTGCAGATCCTCGGGGGAAACGGCGGCTCATTAGCATCCGCAGCATCTCCTCACCGCCATTCATATTTCTACATTCTCTCCGTTCCCACAGGAAGAGAGATCCCTGCGGAGGGAGACGCGTCACAGCTGACGTCCTGTGGTGACCACTGAGACAACGCGAGGCTTCAGCCGCCCCCCGAGGTCAGGCTCAAACCCCATCCCTCTTCATTCTCAGTGTCCCTCAGTCCTTCACATGGAGGAACCCGTCCAGCATGTGAGGGGGGGCGGGACCACCACCTTTGACTCAAAGCTGCTGAGACGTCTGACTAACACACACACACGCCGGCGAGGCTGCAAAGCTCCTGCAGGGAGCTCCCCGACGCCACTTTCACAACGAGTCCTTTTAATGATTCACCCGCTGACTGCATGATGCAGAGCGTGCAGGTGTTGTCCTCGCTGAAAGGGGGGGACTGGCTGGAATACGCAGTCAGATGCTGCCATCTAGTGGTCATGTTGAGTACTGCCTCAACATTTTCTGCCTCACTGCGCCACTGCTTACTACCAGAGATGGCAAGTAACGAAGTGCAAATACTTCAGTACAGTAACAAAGTACAAATACTTCAGTACAGTAAAGTAGAACTACATTGTTAGTGTACTTAAGTAGAATTTTCAGGTACTTTGTACTTTTAGAATTATTTATTTCTCTAACAACTTTTTACTTTTACTCAGTACATCTTTAACACAAATATCAGTACTTTCTATTCCTTAAATTTCCCAAAAAGGCTTGTTACTTTTTTATATTCCTGTATATTGTATTTTTTGGAACCGCAACACCAATGCACGTAAACGGTTTTAAAGACACACGAGAACCGGCTTCCTCTGTCCGCCAGTCAGTCAGAGCTGACACCACTCAGCTGACACTACACACACACACAAACTATCCACAAACATGCACAATGGAGAGGAAGGAAGAGCGTCCCGTTGAGCAGCACCCATGGCCTTATCTAAAAGACTTATTCAAATATGAATATGAATCATTTGTATTGGTTTGGACAGTGTAAACCATTAATTAACTTCAACAATGCTTGTTGAAACAATAACAGTGATGAAATAGATTCCATATAAATGATCCTGTGGTCATAAGCTTTGCAGACAGTGAATTGTGCAATAGAAATACTTTTTATTTTAAAAAGTACTTTTGAGTACATATCAGAGCCTGTACTCTTTACTTTAACTTGAGTAGAGATTTGGATGAGTACTTTTTACTTACACTCAAGTCATTTTTTTTTACATAGGTATTCTACTTCTACTCAAGTAAAGAATCTGTTTGCCACGTTTGCCATCTCTGCTCACTACCAGTAACAGCAGCAGCATCAAGACGGCACAGCAGAGACTGCACTTTCTGAGAGCACACACACAGAAACTGCTGCTGTCCTCCTACCGCTGCTCCATAGAGAGCATCCTCGCCTACTGCATGCGTGTGGTTCTCCAGCTGCACAGTGTCAGAGAGAAAAGCACCCCAGAGGGTTGCCACCACAGCCCAAAGGATCATGGGATGCCCCCTCCCCCCTCCCCCCTCCCCTCTCTGGAGGAACTGTACGGAACACCCGGTGTCTCACAAACGCCAAAGAAATTGTCAGAGACCCATCTCATCCCGGACACTCACTTTTCGAGGCTTCTGCTTCAAACGCTATAGGGCCAGAACACACACACACACACACACACACACACACACACACACACATACACACACACACACACACACACACACCTGAAGTAGCTGAGGCGGTGATATGTAGACAAGGTCAGAAAGTGAGGGAGGAAGTTCATTTATGTACTACTTATGTGACTTTGGCTACAGACTGGTTGTGGGCGCAAACTAAGCTAAGCTAGGAGCAAAGTTCTGGGACTACAATTCCCACAGATCTGCTCTGGTACTGTAGGTCTTGATCCGTGCTGCACTTAGTCCTGAAGATGAGGGGAGCATCACTGCTTTGGACTGCTGCTGATGTGATGGCCACCTCCAGCATCATCACGCAGCCTCTCTCACAGCTCTAGTTCACATACACACACGCACACACACACACAGCTCAGCACCTCTCTTTGGTTGGGCGTGGATTGGCTCAGTGATGGCCGACTCACTCACCACTTTGCGTATTCTGGTCTTATAGTCGATGCGCAGCTCTTTGTGCTTCTGCAGGGCAGCTTCCAACGAACTCCTGATGTCCAGAGCTCTCCTCAGCAGCTGCTGGTCTGCTCCCGACTTGGTGAACACCTGCACACACGCACGTGCCCACACACTTCAGGCCAACCAAAGCCTTTAACTCGGAAATTCATTTCAACAGCAAACTCGATATAAAAAGAAATAATAAAGGAAAACTAATGAACCCTTGGAGCACAGCACACGTGTGTGTGTGTGTGTGTGTGTGTGTGTGTGTGTGTGTGTGTGTGTGTGTGTGTGTGTGTGTGTGTGTGTGTGTGTGTGTGTGTGTGGAGTATCTGACGTGGCATGATGGTGCCCCAAAGAAAGGCTTCCTGGTGGAACTGGACCCACCTGAACCCAGCCCTGCACTGCTGGGAGGTGTTTGCTGGTTAGCACTCGGTGCAGCTCCAACACCGTGGAGACGACAGCTTCATTGTCCTCTGTCTCTTCAACATGGACACCTGTGGGACACAGACGGGCAGAGCAGGAGGGAGCTGGAGGACACACCACTGACACAGGAGAGGAAAGGAGGAAGAGACGCCCGCCAACTGCAGGACTTGTCTGAGTTTGTTGTGAGGCAACATGGGTGGGGAATGATGGCCCACATGCTGGGAGCTCTGGGAGCTCTGGGAGCGCTGGCTTGTACTCACCTGCACTGAGGTTGAGGTCCAAAGTGTAGGAATGAGAGATGAGGCCACAGTTCCTGATGAAGTCTGGCTCAGCATGCAGCTCTGCTGGAGAAGCTTCTTCATCCTCCTCCTCTTCCTCTTCTTCCTCCTCTTCCTCTTCGTCCTCCTCTTCCTCCTCCTCCTCTTTGTTTCTCTTCTCTTCCGTCCATCTTCCCTCCCTCTCTTTCTTCCTGTCGTCTCCCTGATGGCGCAGCAGCTCCTTGCTGCAGCAGGGCTGCTCCTCCAGAGCTGCAGAGGAGGGAGGAGGGAGCTCAAAGTCAGGGAGGAGCAGCTTCATGCAGGACTCCAGCTCAGTCAGCACAGCCTGGATCTCCTGGAACGACTCTGACGCACACGCACACGCACACACACACACACACACACACAGGTCCATCACATCATATGACTCCAGAAGAGGGACACAGATGCCAAACATTTGCAGCAGCTTCAGTAGCGTTGTGCTGTTGATGGTGTTCAGCAGAGGTGGGACCAAGTTATGGCTATGCAAGTCACAAGTAAGACTCAAGTCTTTGCCCTCAAGTTCCAAGTCAAGTCCCAAGTCAAGACCGACAAGTCTCAAGTAAAGTTCCAAGTCCTACAGTTGGAGATACGAGTGCTTTCAACAATGTTTTTCCTAACAACAGAGTGAAAACATTTAACACAGATCACGTATGCTATTAAAATCTGTATTTTTGCAAGAACATTCTTCAAACACATTTGAAAAAACAGTGCAAGTACAAACAAATTGATTGGATGCATGCTGTCGGCTCAAAACAAGGTAGATCTATGTCACCGGATGTTGTGGCGACAGCGCGGACACAGAAGGACGCAACAAACATAATCTTTGGGTTTTGGGGAGAGCAGCAAGTCTTTTCAAGTCAAAAGGCTCAAGTCCAAGTGAAGTCACGAGTTATTGATGTCAAAGTCCAAGTCGAGTTGCAAGTGTCTTTACATTGGGCCAGTCGAGTCTTAAGTCGTCATGTGACTCGAGTCCACACCTTTGGTGTTGAGCATTGGTTGCTCTGCTCATGGTGTCTCAGTGAGGTGAAGCCTCTGATTGGCTTGGAGGTGTGACATCAAGACCCTCAGCCTGTGCTCCTCCTCACCCTCCATGTCTTTGGCAGCAGCTTCCACTCTCTCCCTGTAGATGCTCTGCAGCCTCCTCTGCCGCTCCTCCTCCCTCCTCCTCTGAGCTACCGTTCTGGCCTCAGCATCGTCAAAGTCCACCTGCCAGAGAGGCAAAGCTGCATCAGCCAAACCTGCACATCTGCTTAGGACATCTGAGGAACAGGCTTATTATAGTAAACAAAAACTAAGACTAAAACTAAAACTAGCAGTAAAAAAATAATTTAGTTAACTGAAATAAATGTCAATTTTAAAAAAAACACGAAAAAACTAAATTAAAACTACAATGACCATTACAAACCGATGGTTACGCAAGTAACCCCGGTTCTATGAGTTGCGGATGACCGCCAGAGACGTTGCTTGAAGCACCTGGATGTCTATCCATGCATACATGCAGGTCGAGTGTTTATACCAACAGAATCAGCTGTGAGCTGAGTACCCCGCCCCCTACAAAAGGTCAGCTCACACCGGACGTGATCTCTGGCAATCTTCTCACGAGTATTCCAGGTGACTGCCAAGCTCTGGCGGTCATCCAAAACTCATAGAACCGGGAACCGAGAATCATCATTCTATTTTGTTTCTTCTGACTGCCAGAGGCGGCTCTTGAAGCATCTGGATGACAGGTGCCAAAAGGGTCACGGGGAATACCTTCGCACCTGTGAGAATGTCATGAAGAAGTAGATATAACGGCTGAAGCTACTAAGACACGCAAAGCCACATTAACTCTGTACAATTTTGGGAATGTGCATGCAAATGTCCATGATGCTGTTGCACAAATATCCAAAAGTGGAACCCCTCGAAGGCCAGCCTACGAAGTAACCGTCCCCCTGGTAGAGTGGCCCTTAATACAGGTCATCGTCGAAATTGTGCAGACATCTGAACATACTGTCGCAATGTACGTACATGGCATAATCCCGAGCTCCTGCTCATCTCTTCCATCAGTGGGATCAAAAACCACCACACTCAGAGGCTGCTTTGCGTAGGCCAGTGAGACCGCCTTTGGAAGACACAAAGGGTTCGGCCACAATGTCACCCCTTTGGCATCTGAATGCCACCGAAGGCCCTCTGGCCTAACTGAAAGAGTGTATAACTCACTCACTCATTTAGCAGAAATGATGGCCATGAGGAAAGCTGTCTTCATAGTCAGCCACTTTAACTCTGGACTGTCCAGGGATACCAACGGTGGCTGAGAGAGTGTTCGCAATAGCAGGGACAAGTCCTACGAGGGAACCAAGTCTGGCGGTTTCAACCGCGGAGCACCCGTTTTGGAAACAGTTGACCAAAGCAAAGGAACCGACTGTCACGTCGTCCACTCCATTGTGCGTGGCCGAGATGGCTGCAATATGAACCTTAAATGTGGTGGCTGCAAGGCCTTTGTCAAGCCCAACCGGTATTGAGCAGTCAGCCAGTACGTGACCATGCATCTGGCATCACTTGGAAAAAAGCCTCCACCTGTTGGCGATAGTGCAGGGAACTATGAATAGTCTCAACTACCGCAGCTCCACACAAAATCAGCAAGGGGTCAAGCCCTGCAGAGGCCAAACCCAAAGCTGCAGGCGAGCTGGATTTGGGTGCCAGATTTCATGGTCCAGTTGTGAGAGGAGGTCCATCCTCACAGGAAGGCACCACGTCTCCCCGGTCAATGGGTGGCAAATCATAAGGAAATCTTCTTGGCTATTTGGGTGCTACAAGGAGCATCCTGTGTCCCCTGCCCTGACTCTGTCCAGGGTGGGCAGCATCAGTGGCAGCGGAGGGAAGGCATATAAAAGTATTTCATTTCATTTGATCACACGTGTGCCCAAGCATCTTGGCCCAGGGGACTTGAAGGTTCCAACAGGGAGAACCAAAGGCGAACTTGAGTCGTCACCTGCGAGGCATTAAGATCCACCTCCGCCTGGCCGTACTCGTGCCAGATTGCTGGTACCACCTCAGGCTGAAGTTTCCAGACGCTGGGCTGACCTCAGGGATCGTCGGGGACTGGTACTTATTGAGGGTTGGGCTGTAGGTTGCGAGGTCCGCCACTCCAATACCTAAGGCCCTGATGTCATCTGGGGCCTCTGTCGAGGGACTGTTGCGCGGAGGTTAGCAAATTGTCTCCTTGTCTGTGTAACCTGCAGGCTGCGTTCCAGAGCTTGCTGTGCTGCTGACCCGGAATGACAGGTAGATAGTGAAGTGTCCTCGTGCACGGCTCCAATAGAGGGGACTGAGCAAGCCATACTTGTCAACGAGGAGGGGTAAGGGAGGACATCAATCTGCCCAGCTCTCTAGTCACATAGGCAAATGTCTCTAATGAAACAGTGCTCAAACTCAGTAGCGATGGATCCATTTCAGTGGATTGTAACGACTGTGAGAGGACCAATACATGAAATTCCAAATACGTCTGATACGCGCAGCAGTCTCATAGCTTTTGACAATGAGATCATCTGTTAAGTGGTACTGTGGGCGAGGGCAGTGCATATTTGATCAAAGCGCCTCATAGATGCATGTTGGGCATACGATCCAAGCCATAATCTGATGCATTCTGCATGTTAGCCAGCACACAAAAGTCACCTGGAAAATGGGTGAATGCTCTGGGGTTCAACAGGCTGTGTAGGCCTCCCGAAGAAGGCACTCTGAGATGTCACCGTGGCCAAGGCTGCCTCAATAACTGGCCTGTCTGAAGACCGGCCTGAATCAGAGCCTCTGAAGGAGCTCTGACGGGCATCCTGGGAGGGGGGATGACATGAGCGATAATCCACATCAGCCTGCCCAACTCCACAATCCATACCCAGATTCTCCAACTCTTCGGTGGATTCTGTTGATATAAACACTCAACCTGCATGTATGCGTGGATCGACATCCAGGTGCATCAAGTACAGCCTCTGGTGGTCAGGAGAAACCAAATAGAACTAACTCAAACTGAACTGAGTTGTGGATAAAATCAGCTTGGTTTTGGTTGATGGTTTTCTCCCTCGACTGCCATCCTGTTCAGTCAGAGTTACCGCTTGCTTCCAGAGGGGGGCAGCATAGCGGATGTCAGCTACGGTAGTTGCTTTGCGCACATTCTATGAAAAAGATGGTTCGCTCTCAAACATGGCAAAAGCTGCAGGAAGAAAACGGCTCAGTCCAATACGGGACTATTTCCTGAAAGACTAAAACTAAATAAAAACTCAACTAAAAGTAGTCAATTCCGCACGGTGAAAACTCAACTAAAACTGCTTAATCACTTGTTCAGCTAACGAAAACTAAACTGAAAGAAAAAACCCTAACTGCAAAATGAAATAAAGAAAATTTCTAAACTATAATAACCTTGCTGAGGACACTAACCACCGATGTGGACTGGAAAATGGAATTCACCAGCAAACAGATGATGGGAAAGAAGCACTTTGTAGCTGTCGGCCAATCAGCTTCTTGATGTAGACGATGTAGACAGAGTCAACCAAAAGCCTGATGGGTGTCTCACCTTCTTCACCTGCTTGAGGAAGTGGTAGCCCAGAGCCAGCTTCTTGTAGGCCGCGCCGTAGCTGGCCTGCCAGGCCTGCACCGTCTGGATGGACAACAACCTCAGCTTCTTGGCTACTTCTTTTGGGGGGGGTAGGGGCTGCTCCGAGTCAGTCTCCACCGTCAGCTCCAGGAACTCCTGCCATGGGACAAGGAGAGAGATGAGACGAGGACTAGGGGCCGCCACTCAAAGCTGGAGGTCCACAAGATCCTGCCACCTGGAAGTTATCCACCAGGAGTGTTCTGAAGTGGTGGGACCTGGAGAAGAGCTCACTGGCCATCTGGAAGGCTGAGAGCCGGATTTCAGCGTGTTCTTGGCTGAGCTGCGTCATCACTAGGTGGTACACATGGTCTATGCAGGCATCTGACACTCTGGAGGAGGGAGGAGAGAGCAGAGCAGTGACGATCAGCACCACACCTCAACCTGATCCACGTGTGACATCCTGACATCGTCTACAAATGTACAGCTCAGGTTAGTATGACAACAAAGAGGCTGGCGGTCAAACAGCGCAGCAAGAACAAGCCACGTGGCCACTAGGATGCTCCTCCAGAGGATGCTCCTCCAGAGGCTGCTCCTCCAGAGGCTGCTCCCTCAGAGGCTGCTCCTCCAGAGGCTGCTCCTCAGACCGCTCGGTTTGCAGATCTAGTTTTTGACATCTCTGACGTGAGAAGGCAGGAGCATTCAGAGCCACATTCAGAAAATCCACCATTGACTTCTCTCCTTCCTCCACGCCACCTCCAGAGGTTCCTCTGAAGGCTTAAACCCCCCCAAGAAAATGTAAGCTCTCCATGATGGCAAGAAATAAACCTGCACACACACACCTGCAGATCTTCTTGATTTCTTTCATCTTCTCAGAGCTGAGCTGTGGCTGCCCAGATGTGGTCAGCTCCTCCACCAGCTGTGACAGTCTGTCCCTCTGGCTCAGCTCCATGACGACAGTCCGCCCCCCTGTGGACAGTCACACCCATTACAAGTCAGAGTGATACTCCACTTTATTGCACGGAGGAATACGGGAGTAAATAAACTATTATACTAAGATATTTTCTAAAAGTTTGAAGCACAAGAATCCTCCAAATCCATCCTCTGAGGAACATGTGATGGAACACTGAGCTGCTGCCACCACCTTGTGTTAACCGCTGTGGTCTGGCTTCGGAGACCTGAGCACACACACACACAGGCACACGCACACACGCGACTGTAGACAAATACAGAGACTTTATTTCTTGGAAATATGAGACGACAGCAGTCTCTTCGGGGGCGAGGAGATGATGGCCGAGCTGAAGAGACCCCCGATGCAGAGGGGGATTCGTTCTGGAGTTACAGACTCATTAGTCTGTAATATGTCGCCATGGCAACGGACACACCCACCACACCCCACTACAATAGTTGTGTCCCAGTTCAGGGTCTGCGCACGCCGGGCGTGTGTGACGTCGTTTCCCTCCGAATGTGGCCGGAGAACCGCCCTGCAGGAGCCGTTTGAGGAGCGTTTCCGGCCCATTCTCAGCCCCCAACATTCCTGTCGTCGTCTCGTGTGTTTACACAGTCAGCTGCTGGCGGACCAGAACAGAACCAGCCGCCCCCTGACCCCGGAGCCGCTGGCCCCGCCCCCTGACCCCGGAGCCGCTGGCCCCGCCCCCTGACGCCGGAGACGCTGGCCCCGCCCCCTGAAGCCGGAGCCGCTGGCCCCGCCCCCTGACCCCAGAGCCGCTGGCCCCGCCCCCTGACGCCGGAGACGCACTCACCTGCTCCAGAGCACTCAGCACCTCTGTGCGAGTGTGTGTGTTGAAGGTACTTGCTTGTCGTACTGGTTTATGAAACACAATTGGTGTGGGGCCCCGCCCCCTGCCCCGGAGCCGCTGGCCCCGCCCCCTTTACGTGCGCACGCATGGATCTGAATTCAGTGATGGAGTTGATAACCGGCTTCGTAGTCCAGCTGATCGGGCTCATCTCTCACACACACACACACGCGCACACCTACCTGGGGGGGGGGTGTTGGTGGCTCCTCGCCCCTAATAACACACACACACACACACACCGGGGGTGGGGGGGGGTGTGTTGGTGGCTCCTCGCCTCTACTAACACACACACACACACACCGGTGGGGTGTGTGTGTTGGTGGCTCCTCGCCCCTAATAAGGTGTTGTGAAGCAGAGGAGCCTCCTGAGAGCCAGCTGTTGTTTACCTCAGATCAGCTGTGATGGAGTCATCACAAACAAAGGGAGTCGCTCACCAGCTGACTGCTACGACGCTAACGGCGGCCAGCAGCTTCCGGTTCGTCCGCCTCCCGGCTCCAGAGTGGCTCCCACGGACCAGGGTCCCGGGTCGTCTGCGCCCCCCCCCGGAGTGTCCGGACCCCGCGCAGCTGCTCTCCCAGCGCCCGCTCCGCCGCGGACTCCTCACTTCCGGGTTTGTGGCCGTGTCGAAATAACTGCTGCACCACAGTGGATACCTCACTTCCGGTCCAGGGGCCACAGTGGCAGGTGGAGCCGCTCTGCGTGCG